>QFDD01007549.1:0-13456 GCA_006871305.1 Vachellia collinsii
TCCTAATATATAATATAATATAATATTTTATTATTATTATTATTTCCTTCATCTTTCCCTTTTTCCTCCTTTTCCCCTTTTCCTTTCTTCTTTTCCTTAATTCCTCCCACTTGTCCCCTATTATTCTCTTTGCACCTACTCTTCCACTTACTTATATAATATAATATGTTATAATATATTAATATAATATTATTTTATTTATTTCACTATTCATTTTTTTTTTATAAATATTTCTTAATTATATTTAAAGCATAAGAATAAAATTTAGAATGTTACAATATCTATCCTCATTTGTATAAACCAAATACATATATCTCATTATACCCTTAACCTATCATACCTTTCCCTCCAAAAACTCCCCAACCAAACAAAGCCTTACTTTCCCTCTTTTCGTGGCCAAAGACATGGATCACTCTTTGAAATTCATGATTTAGATTGGAGATATTTGCATTGACTTGTTTTAGAAATCAATACCAATGACAGCCAATCAATTAATCTTCCATATACAATTACCATTATCAATGTCAAATGTTAAAATACACTCATGCAACGTAATTTTTTTTCCCTATCAACAACATGCAAGGTAATTCAAGTCATTATTTCAAGAATTGTTAATAGTGCAACTCATTTAGATGATTTTATGCAATATAATCTATATTCCTTATATTACTATATTATCATTCTGTCGCCTTTTATTTTATTGATACGTATAAATAACTTAGTGACAATAAAACTGCTATTTCCTATCTCCACCGTAATTCATATAAGTTTTAGTTCATGATGAGATTAAAAAACTAAATAAAACATATTAAAATATTTATATTTACCGTTTTCTTTAAATTTATTTGCATACTTTATGAATTAGTACATAGTTTAATAATATACACAAGTTATAAACTAATATATAATCTAATAATGAATATAAATATTTTTAAGAGATCATGTAATGTAATTTATAATTTACTAATTTATTTAAATTCCTCCTTTAGTCAAATTCATTCAGTTTCCTTAATTTTTCAAAGTTAGTGCAATGATTTAAAAATTGAGTTAAACCTACTTTTAGTCTCTATAGTTCACCTTGACTTGTATTTTGGTCAATGAAATTTAAAAATAGTAATTTTGGTCATTCAAATTTACTATGACCAAGAAAGGCCAGGAAGCAACACCTGGAAAGGTATTAAGAAAGCGTGGGCACATGTTCTTGAGGGAACGGAAGTTAATGATGCAAGAGGTATTGCTCACTGGAAGCATGATAGAAATGGTGTCTTTACCATCAAATCGGCCTACAAGGCCATCTCGAATGAGCAGAGTGGAGGGGATGCTGTTTGGCCGCAACTATGGAGGCTTGACACTATGCCGAGGTGTAAAACGTTTTTGTGGCTAGCACTTCAGGCTAAGCTTCTCACGAATGAATAGAGGGTTCGAAGGGGCATGGCTACCGATAGTGGGTGTTCGATCTGCAGGCAAGCATCGGAGAGCTTACTGCATGTGCTTCGTGACTGTACGGACACAAAGGACATGTGGCTTCAGACCGTACCGTGCCTGATACAAAGACGTTTCTTTTCATCCAATGTCGATGATTGGCTAAGGGTGAACATCCGGTCTCAGATGAGAGTGGAAGATGAAAGGTGGGGTCCGCTGTTTGCCACACTCTGCTGGCTGATTTGGAAACAACGGAATGAGTGCATATTTGAAGGAAGAAGTACAAGCAATGACACCGTAAAAGGGAAGGCTCAATCTATCATGAAGAGCCTGAGACAAGCTAGAGATAAGCTAGTAGGAACTAACATGAACGGCCAGGTGGTATATAGTAGAGAAGATCGATGGTGCGTACCCCCATCGGGGTGGACGAAGCTTAATATTGATGGTGCATATGCTACTGGCTGCGCGAGTTGTGGTGGGCTGCTTCGGGATGAGTCAGGTTGCTTCCTTGCAGGCTTTATGCAGAAAACTAGCGATAGAGATTAGTTGACAGCAGAACTTTGGGCACTGATGCTCGGGTTGAAAATGGCCTGGGACTATGGGCTACGGAGGGTTGTGGTCGAAACCGATGCTCTAGAAGTAGTGAGACTCCTGAACGAGCAAGATGTATCTTCACACCCTGATGAGGATTTGATTATGGAAGCACGTGCTCTACGTGATCGAGAATGGGAATTAGACATCAAGCACATTCCTCGGACTGCGAACGTTGTTGCAGATCACTTGGCGAAACAAGCATTGAGTTGCATGCATGGGTATCACCCTTTTCGACATGCTCCAGGGGAAATTATTCACCTGCTACGCATGGATTGTATTGAGCCAATTGATGTGGGGTAGTGTGTCTTGAGGAGTTTCCTCTTTTATATATAAAAAAAACTATTATTCCTATAATTTTAAAATAACCTAAATCTATGTTGACACTGTAAATTTTGTTTATGTGTCATTGATTACATTAATTATGATGAAATGACTTAATAATTGGATAAGATTACATAAAAACAATTATTGTATAATCTGTCCATGTGGTTTTAAGCTTCTTTATTGTTTTTATTTGTTAACTTTGTATATTTTATCTTTTTTGGTTTTTATCCCTGAAGTTTTAAATAAGCGATTTTGGTTTCTATAATTTCATAAGGATTTGAATGTTTAACGATGTTAACTAACATAACTAAGTTTAGGGACAATGACAAAAATATGTTTTTAGTATGGAGACCAAAACTAAAATTGATCAAAAGTATAATGACTTTTTAAAATTATAGAGACGAACAATTTTAGACATGATGAATCTAAGGATCAAAATAACTATTTTTAAATTTCATAAACCCAAACTTAAATTAAAGTAGACTATAAGTACAAAAAAATAGGCTTAACCCTTAAAAATTCAATGTGATGACATTTTGTCTTACCATAAACATCATATAGACTGAACCACATGAGGCCCGGGCATTGGAATTAGATGTGCTATCCTTTTATCATTTCGCTCTCGTTCTATTGTTCTTTTTGCTTTTGGGTTATGGTTAAGTTTTTTTCTTTTTGTTGTTTATCTTTTTTCTGCATCTTGATCTTCTAAGTTTTATGGTATAGTGTTTTAGTTGATGAAGCCCATTACTTATATGTCATTTTACCTTTCTATTGGAATGAAATTTGACCTTTCATAATTATATATAACTCAACCACATGAGGCCCAGGGTTTAGGGCTTTCTGGCCATTGAATGTAGTACCGTTTTGAGTTAGTAATATTTAATACTATTTTAAAAGATAACCGCCCAAAACTCAACTAGTAATATATGAAGGATTAAATGATTGATGATTACTGAAGTTGTTTTTTCGTTGAGATCAATTAGGCTGTTAGTATTTAGTTTTGTTTGCCAGATCCTGGTAGTATTTAGTTACATTGATAATGGTGATTCCTACATATTATTCAAATTTGTAATTTAACTTGTTACATGTTATAAGAAAATTTTCAATAAAAAACAATAATATCGTAAAATAAGAATATAATAAGTTTAAAAAGAGTAAAAAAAATTCAACAATGTTAATATACAAGGCACGGAAAGGGGAGGAAGAATCGATAGTTTAATTTCTTTTTTAAAAAATAATAATTAGTAACACTTTGTTTGACACATATATTATTTTTTGTTTTTGTTAATGTATATATGTCTGGCGTCCCCTTTTTTGACCTCCACTGAGAATTCCCGCTTCTCTCGAGGGTTTTTGGCGGGAGAGGGAAGGAAGAATGAGCTCGTCCGCTATGGAGGATGAGGCACCTGACTTGGTGTGCCAGCTTGAACACGTTCAAGGTTTAGTCGATGCTCTCGGCGCCGTTCGTTGGAAACGCCACCAGGTGGTTCATTCTCACTTCTATCCCCATTTTCCACTTGGAACCTCGTCCCCAAACTATTACAACTCTCTCTGTGAATCACTTAGCCTATCGCTGTTATCGCACCTAGGACGCGGTGCTGGAGTTGTCTGAACACGGGATCGTTTTGATTGTGGAAGAAAGCGGTTGTCTTCAGGCTAAGGTTTATCTCAAACGCGAGGTACCGATCTTGCTTGTAATATCTGCATTCTCACTGGTATATCATCATATGGTCTTCTTAATTGCTCTTGGGAGTTCTGGTCGCAACATTTAAGTTAAATTCGATTGGCATTCAGTACGTTATCCTTTTTGCTAATGCAGTAATACCTAATTATTGTGGAATTTGAGTTTGAATGTGTCTGTACTTGTAGCTATTTGCTCGTTATGATTACAATGCTCAGGGACGGCCTCGTTTTGGAGTAAGCTTGGGCCTTCTAGTGGATTGTATAAACGCATTCTCGGTTCCTGGTCAGTCAAGCACGATTGAAATTCAATATCCTGGTCCTGACATGCAAGTTCTTCTGAAGTAAGTACATGGCCTTCGTTGATAATCCGTGTTTATCTGATTTTGGGATATATAATGCTGACAGATTCGTCTTGAAAAAATTTTGATTAATAGGCAATTCCATTTTTATTGCTTGACATTAAAAGTACTGGTGAAACCTGAAAATTCATTGGTTACTTATTTCTCATTACAGTTCGATGCGCCTTTTTCTCTTATTTCATAAATTAGCCAACGTTCATCTTTTTGTAAAGCAAAGCAATTCCCGGGAAGAAATAAATAATATTTCATCAAATGAGAACTTCTGATGAATTGTGTCATTCATTTTAGTCTAATTGGTAGGCTGGCGATTTTCATCAATTTTTGTTGAACACGATGCTTGATTACTTCAGTTTCTTTAGTGCCACAAGCCTAAAACTTAACAATTTCGGTGAACAGCCTGATCCTTTAATGAAATTTACCTTCTCCACTGTTTTAGGAAAGTTGATTTGCAGGATGCTAGCATTTATGCAGAGATTAGGACTAGGATTCCTGACACGATGCCATGGGACTACAACTTCGAGCCTGCAGGAACAAATCCTCTGACCTTTACTGTTAAGGTATGCTGCATAGTTCTCATATAACTATGTCCCAGTTGGGTGCTGCTTAACATTTCAGGTCTTGTCCCCACATATGCTGCTGTATCTGAGCACCTTGTTTCCCTCAAGTTTCCAAATTTTGTATTTGCTTCATGAGATGAACAATAAGTTTTTTAATAGCTAATCCATTAATAAGGTTCTCTGCACTTGTACATGATAATAGATTACTTTTGAGTGCGATTGGCCACTTACCATCCTAAGTTCTGCTTCTCAATAGAATTCTTGGACGCACTAAATGATGCAAGTTATATTTTTTATACTGTTTCTGAATTTATGGATTTTTGTATACTTTGAAAAAGTCAGCATTTTTCCTTGTATAGTTTATTATGGAGAATCATGCAACTTATCTTCCAATTTTGATATCAAAATCTAGTCTGCAGCACTGAAGGAGGCTATTGAGGATCTAGAGTGGCCTGGATCAAGCATCCAGATAATTCTACAGCCAGTTCCCCCTTCTGTTACCTTGAAAGGTGAAGGCCATGGAGACCTGCAGGTTTGAGTTGTTTTGAACTAATGAATGAGCACTTGCTGCCGCTCTGGATCAATCTTATAGTGACTTTTATTGTCCTTCTCGCAGATAGACCTTATGTACTATGCAAATACTGATCTCTTGACAGCATTTCAATGTGATCATCGGGTTTCTTACAAGTAAAGTTTTGTATCATTTTTTGAAGTAAATAATGTTTTTCCTACCATCACAATAACAATCATTTCTTTGAATTCACGTCAACAGGTACAAATACAAGTTCCTCAGAGCAACAACAACTAACATACCAAGCAGTGTTATAAAAGAAAACAGAGGAAGCAAGCTAACCATGGGGAGAGGTGGACTTTTGAAAGTTCAGCATCTGGTTTCCATTGGCAAATTGCCTTCCTCACATGCATATGTAGATTCTGTGGGTTATCAGCAGCCAGGCCGTATAGCTTATATTGAATTTTTTGTGAAACCAGAGGAAATCGAAGACTCAGAATGATCATTAGACAATAATAGGAATATTACTCCTACCAGACTTTGCAATGTACTTTGACCCTTTCCATGAATTGCTGTCAAAATCAAGTATCAGAGTAGTTGAGCCTTTTCTTTTAGTTTTACAATGTGAACCATAAATTTCTTGTACAGGAAAATGTCCCTTTTCTCCTTCAAGTAACTCTTGCAATGTTATAAATTATCTACTATGCAACAAATCTCTGTCCGAAGAGTGTAATGTTATTCTCAAACTAAGCTCCTACTTACATAGGAGCTCGTAAGGGTTAAGTTTGGGTAAAATATCCTCCTCCTCCTCATCCTTATCAGTATCATTATGACTTCAATTTGTAGAGAGAAGCAGAACAAACTATTTTATTAAAAAAAAAAACAAGCTCTCTACAGTGGAAGGATTAAGATTGCTGCTCCTTTAGCTCACAATGCACGGTGAGCCTAGCTGCTTGAACCATCACTATTTTGCACTGTAATTGGTGGGGGATTTCAAATTTGAATGTTTCTGTACCTGTGGCTCTTTATTTTAGATTAAACTGTGGCTTTGTCATGGATTTGCTTAGACACGTTATTGGTTCCTGCTCAATCAAAGCATGGTTCAGATTCAATGTCCAGGTCGTGACTTGCAGGTTCTTCTGAAGTAGGTAATGGCGTTCGTTGTTTGTTAATATTATTTTCTAATTTGATGACATTCAGTGTAGATGGATCTGTCTTTCTTTCATTAAGAGAAATATTTAATTTCATTGCTTGAGATGAAACGGACTGATGGAACCTGAAGATTCATAGGTTACAGGTTGTTAATTACAGCTAAATAGGTCTTTTTTAAAAATATATTCATGGATATTCTGAATTATGCTTTTGATTTACATTTTTATGTTGTTAGTGAGCTTTTGAAAATATGCAGACCTGTGAAAAAACAAGCATTTCGCTCTTGTATATTTGTTGTTAGTGCAACTTATGTTCCAATTATGGTATCAAGTTCCAGTCTGCAGCAGCGAAGGAAGTTATTGAGGATGTTGAGTGGCCTGGATCTAGCATACACATTATTCTACTGCCAAGTGCCCATTATACTCCCCCTCCTGTTACCTGAAAGACTTGCAGGTTTGCATTGTTTTCTACCAATGATGTATTTGCGAATACTGATCTCTTGGCGGTATTTCAGTCTCATCATCTGGTTTCTTTCAAGTATTTTATACCATTACTCGACGCATATTACTGTTTCCCTACCACCATTATATCACTTATATGTTATGATCCTGGTATGAACCTAACGGAGGGGCAATATGACTCAATTCAGTACAAGATATATGCAATTCAAACCATATTACGATTACTGAAAGGAGAATAACAAAAGAGGAATCATTACACCATAAGGGAAGGGAAAAATACAGGCATAAAATAGGAGAGAAACTCGGAGGAAAGAGAATCTTCAGAGAATGAGGGAGAGGGTTCAAGCATGTTCTCTTAATATCGTCTCTATGCCTCTCACAACCTTGGCACCTGATAAGCACGTAATATTTCCAAATTTCCTGCCTCACGTACATATGCCTATTCGGTGGGTTATCAGCAGCCAGGATGGATAGCTGATATTGGCTTGTTTGTGAAACCAGAGGAAATTCAAGATCCTAGGAATGTGATTATTAGGCTGTATCAAGAAAAATTTTCCTGCCTGGTTATGCATTGTGCATTGACATTTTCATTGGTTTGATTTTGAAATCAAGTACAGGAGTGATCAAGGCTTTTATTTTAGTTTTACTGTGTGAACTATGAATTTCTTGTGCAGGAACATGTTCTTTCTTCCCTCTAGGAACTATTGACTGTTGTAAATGATCTGGTTTGCAGCAAATTCCTCCCCCCAAATATTGTAGTGCTTCTCAAACTAAATTTGTGCTTGTATATGATGAGCTGATAAGAGTCAAGTTCGGGTAAAAGCTCTTGAAAGCCATGAACTCCACAAATGTATGGTTTGCTGCTGCTCTTACAATAACAACAAATCTTCGCTTATTAGGTAGAGTCGATTACATGGATTTTACGAGCCATTTTTAACATTAGGTTGCTGGTGGCTTTTAATCACGTGCAGTTTCATTATGAAAATACATGAATATGACATAGAAGTTAGGAAAAAAATTTACAGTTGACTAAGTTGGATTGATAGGGTTTTTATAGCAGAGAGGTATAGATGCATTGAGAAGCATGCTAGTCAGTGGAGCATGTTTTAGTCAGAAAATCCAGTATGTATGGTTGATAAGCTGAACCTGGGATCTAGATATTTTTTAATGTTATTTAACTTTTTAAGTGTTTCATATCAGGTTTCTTGAACATTTTTTGTTTATACTTTATACTTCATACTAATTTGAGGTTCCTGGGATAGACTTATTTATATATGACTGGATTGGAGTCATGACTCGTGAAGGATAAACCCCTAGACCAAATACTTAATCCATTTATCCCTAATCAGTATCAATATGAGACATGAGAGGGCACAATCTGTTGCTCATATTATAGTTGGATGGAAGGTGCATGTGTTTATGCACTGAGTACTCCAAGTCAAGACATATATACAGAAAGAAAAGGGATTCTAGTAAAAAAGGCTCAGTTTATCTTAATTGAATAAGATTGTGATTTCAAGCCTAACAGACGAAAATAATCACATTGAGATCTTACATGGGCTTGATAATGCTTGAATTTGATTTTATCAAAAAGAGTGTGGGAAAAAAATAATAATAATTTGTTTGATAAAGAAACCTCACTGACTGACTAACTGATAAAATTTAATTGAGAGGTCGATTTTTCAAGTTGATGTTGATTTTTTTTTTTAATTTTTGACAGAAAGATTTTTTTTTTTTTGAATAGTACCTGAATTCATTCAACCAAACAAAAAATTACAACCTTGAGGAATCCATGACTCTGCTTACATCAACCTCCTCATCAATTAACAAGAGTGGCAGATGATTGAAGATACAAAATGGAACCTCTAACCTGTATGAGAGTTTTGCTAATCGATCAGCAATAATTAGCTCCTCTCGATCAACATGGATTATCACAACCTGCCAGTCTCTATGAATAATTAATCTAAGCTCATCAACCACATCCTTAAAAGGATAATTAACATCACAACCCCTTAATGTGTAGTTAATTGCTTCAATACAATCTGAAAAAACAGTAACTAATCTGAACCCCTTATCCCAGCATAATTTTAGACCATGAATCATCCCTATGATTTCAGCAATAACAGGTGAAACATTAATTAATTTGCAGCTGAAACCACAGATTCAGTTCTGACTTGGATCCCTAATATAACCTCCGCATCCACTTCTCCCATCCATTAAAACCGAATTTAATTTGCTTAGATGTGTGTGGTGAACATCTATTGCAAACGATGAACAACTCCAAGTTTCTAATTAACTTTCTTCTCTTGTCCTTGTCATTGTTAAGCGTGCTTAATGCATCATTATTAAGCGTGGCTATGTTAAGGAAATGTTCTTTATCTTAAATTTTATTTTCTTCTTTCAATTATTCTATCGTGTTTCTCTTTAATTATCAAATATATTTATTATATATATAATATTTATTAGTTACCCGGAAACATTAAATGTTGCGATGTATAGTCCAATAGTGTTTGCAAGTTGACGAAATTATAGATAGATATAGCGATGAACACGACTAATATCCATCACCTACCCACATTTGACTTGTGTGTGTCAGTTGTGTATTATCAATATATACTGTCTCACTCTTAAATATTCTCCCAATTTGAGAGCGATGTTCTTGTGGAGCTCGTTTCAATTGGTGTGCACATGGAATAGATAATCCCCCTTTGTTTTTTCCCCAGCTAAGTACATGTGTTCTTTCACTATAAATATTTTTTTTAACATAGGTATCCTCCAAACACAGGTAATTATATTCGAGACATTATTGGATTGTAAATGTTAACATCTCTTCTGACAGTGATTTAAATTTTGATTCATTACGTTATAAGAAATTAACCCCTTTCGTCATACTTAAGATAATTATATTTGAGGTACTATTATATATTAAATGTGTACATATCTTTTAACATGGATTTGAATCTTGATTATTTATATCATGAGGTATTATATCTTTATATTAAACTAAAAAAAAAATGGATCGTAACTTATTCTTTAATTCTCACAATATATTGTATTGAGAATATGTAAGATATTTATTATTCTCATTATGTGATTTGATTGAAACTACTTTAAAAAATCGTGACAATCAATCCACATATGGATATATAAATATCAAAGAATATTAATTAAAAGAATATAAATACACAGTGAACTATGAGACTTTATAAGTATAAACATTAATTGCGTGAAGAAAAAGTCACCTTGTTATGTAAATATAAATATATAAAAAGGTCTATAATTAAGCATGGACTTCAAAATTATAATAACTTATTCTTTTTTTATAACAAAAAAAACAACAAATAGCAAATAAGCAAGAAAACCAAATTATAAAATCATAAATATATTTACAAATTAAATGTTAATAAAAAACACTATATGCAACATACTTCTCCTATGTAAATATATTGAATTATGATTAATTCGATTAATTCATTCATTTAAAAGAGAGCACCTACCTATTTTTCTTTTAAGAAAATTGAAACTATAGTTGTCAAAGTACATTAATGGAGGATGAATTTCTAGGTTGCCTATTAGGCATTAAAGATTTCTAACTACTTTGTTGGGCTTATGGGTTGTAAGATTTCCAACTACTTTGTGATGCCTCTTTGGTCTCTGCCTTTCCTTTTCATCACTCAACTGTTTTCTTTAAATTCATTCATCATTTTTTATATAATTAAATTAATGATACTATTACTATATCCCCATTAATTCCCTTTAGACAAGTTAAGTTATAAATGTTTACTTGAGCAAAAACATATCTTTAGATTCAAAAAAGATTTATAAAAATACATACATATTGTCCACCAATAAAATCTTTACATCAACGATAGAGTTTGAAATCATGACTTTTTTAGGTTATAAACTAATTCTTTATCAATTGAACTGATTTTTGTTGGCTAATATTAATTCTTTTTTTAATAAAAAATGTATGAATATTTCAATGAATTCATTGAATCGTGTAAATGTATCTTTTTTCAATCTTTCAAATTTAACAATACACATTCCAATCAATTCACACACACGCGGGCGCAAAAATCCACAGTCCAAACTTTAGATTATACCCACACAAGTGATCTCTCCTCTCATTCATTATCACTCCAAAGAAGTATCACATGCATCAACTTGGATATAATATAAATTAATGTTTAGAGATTATCATTTGTCTACACGATCAATAAACTTTTGGGCACTCGCGATTCCACAAGCTAACAGTACTGATCCGGCCTATGAATACGAAGGCTACAAGTCTCTTTAACTTCCAGACCTTTTAGATAATTTAATAATATATCCATAATTTTTGGAGGAAATAACCAAGAGTTTTCCTTCTGTCGATATATATTAAGGTTTCAGCTGAAAAATTAAACCAACTTCGTATTTAATGTCCTGTATAGAATTCCCTCTTTGCTGAGGTTTTACAAGAGGAATGTCCTCTTTGCCCGTAGAAGATAAATAGTTGGAAACATCAAGTGAGTACCTTGATACTAGCTCTCAATTTGGCATTATTAAATTCATGGTGTGTGTGTGTGTGTTCAATACACTACTTATCTTCTTCCTATTCATTCTTGACGTGATCAACATGCAGGCTGCCACACCTTGTTTCAACTCATCAGGAATGAATTACATATCCATATCCACATATATATATATATATTCACTTGAAAATTGGACCGCATGTTAATTATTTTGTTTAATTCATATTAGAGTTAATGCTTGATTTGAATTTCTGCAAGGCTTTTTTCTATCTGTATTTTTTTATTTGGTAGAAAAAAAAGTGCTAGCAATCCAACACGTTTCTCAGCTTCCAGAGAGAGAGAGAGAGAACCATTCGCGTGGAAGATATATAGTTCAATTTGAGTGATCTTTAAAACTAAATCGCGCTTATAGGTAATCGAATACTGTACCTAGATTTCTGGGGGTACTCCAAAATTTAAACTAAAATTTTCCAATGTAACTAATTAGTATTTTTGTTAATACGTGGAACTTGATCGAAGCATAAAATTGAATAAAAGCAAGGAATTCAATATAAAAAAAAGAAGCAAACAACAAAAAAACAGAGAAAGGTTAATCACATTTTCAGGAAACAAAAACGAACCAAATTTGGAGGAAATCTCTATTAACTTCAAAGTCACAAAGCAGTGACAGGATCACAACTCTAATTACAATCTTCGTCTATATGTGATCAATCCTACGAGTTACAACCCAAATTTGTACTCGTTCAGCAGTATATATCATAATAATGTTGGAAGCGATAAATCTAATAATATTCTTGAATACTCAGTCCAAAAAAAAAAAAATTCTTGAATATGTTTATTAATAGGATAGCCGGCCTGAATTAAATATAGGATATAGTTAATAGTTAATGAATGTTGTTTGGTTCTAAAAATAGAATTTCCACCCACTTCGTCTCCTTCATTTAATATTTTTTTCTGCACCACACTTATTAATTTCATAGGTTTCTCTCACCTTTTCTGCTTTAGGGTACGTTTGAATTAGTTTTTGGAGAATAACTTCTGTCTTGATTTGAGTAAAATTTATTTTAGAGAATATATTTTGAAAAATAATTTTTGAAAAAGCTGAAAAGGATATCTTTTTGGAAAATCATGGTTTTAAGGGTTAAAAGTTATTCTAGAGAATTTGAGGATGTTTGTGTGACTCATATAAAATCATGGTTTTGCAAGTTAAAAGTTATTCTGCATTTTTGAGATATATTTATCCACCTTTTTTTGAAACTCTGATTTTAGAGTCAAACCATGGTTTCAAAGTATATCCCAAACATGCTCTTAGTATCTTTGCCAAAAAAATTTTGGAAAAGTAATTCTCAATTTTTACGAATAACAAACTTAATCAATTCTTTGATTTTTGTAAATTAGACGATTAGGTTGTTAGTATTCTTGACTAATTATGGGGCTTAGCTTCGTCAGTCATAAAGACATGCAATGGTTTTTCGTGTATATAATCCTATTGTATTAATTATTAGTCCAACGAAACTCTGCAGCAAAATGCATACTAGTACATATGTATAACTAAAACCCCTAGATGTGCTCAAGCGCATGAAGAGAGCAGAGAGAGCCACGACTTCCAATCCAAAGAGTCTTTAGATTTAGCTCTATTTCCTTCATTTTTAATTATAAAACAAAATTTTGAAAAGTGTTTGAGTGTTTCTATATAGAGTATTCACCTTTGATTCGATCTCTATTTGTCGTCGTTGCCATTTTTTCCCCGTTATTATTGAGAAAACCTCCATAATGGGGGATGATACAAATCCAGTGGGCTATACAGATAGAGTTAAGCTCAACAAATCACTCTCAGCAATTAAATGCACATATCACAGAGAGAGAGAGGGGGGGGGGG
>QFDD01007550.1:0-10268 GCA_006871305.1 Vachellia collinsii
AAAAAAAAAAAAATATCTTACAAATTTAAATAACTGAGCTATTTTCACTTAGTATTGATGAGTACTTGTGACTTATTATATATTATTTACTTTATTTAAAATCGGATTGCAATTCTTTCTTTTTCTTTTTGGTGGCAATTCTCCCTTTTTTTTCTCTATGTCAAAGGATATGTTACGACATGAGGTGCATGATGGAATCATCACCAATTCAATCCGTCATATAACACTTTATTGATGCATAATGCATTGTATAATCTTTTTCACCAAAAAAGCATTGAATAAGTTCATACATTATTTTATAAAGGGTTAAGATGCATTTTTTTTATAGGGTTAAAAAGAAATCTTAACTATAAAATTTTTTATCACAAATATTTAGCACGTTTAAGTTTTGAAGGTTGCAAAAGTATATGTAATCCTTACAAAATGAAGCACTCTTAGCAATTATATTAAATTGATGCAAACATCCATTATCTACTTATTCTAACTTTAATTTTATTAAAATTACGTTATCTTTAAAAGATTGTATAACTCATGACAAAAAATTTCACTTTTAAAATTGCACCCTAATCCTTTTTTTTTTTTTAAAGGCTCATAAATTACCATACTTGGCCGGAAAACATTGGAAAACATATGACATTGTGGGATGAACCCAATACAATTGGGCTTGGATCCAGGAATGGGTGTTTGTGTGTGTGATGTGGAAGTCAGGAATTAGCCATAAAAGTTGATTTGATCGGCAAGAAATTGACCAACAACCCATAAAATCATTGGTTCAACTCCTGTTGCCGATATGAAAACATTGTTAATGGGTGATTTATAAGTATCTTTATAAACATTCTCTAAATCTCAAGTATACCCTAACCCTGGTGAATAGTCGCATTCAACTCACAAACTTTTTTTTGCCAAGAAAAAAGCGTCATGTATAAAATGGTAGAAATGATTATTAAAAGGATGATTATGTGAATGTCTCCCTATCCATTACCATTCTTTTTGTTTGATATTACATGCCTTTTTACCCTTTACCATGACGCTCGTGATAGTTTATAAAAGAACAGTTTAATATGGTTTAAAGTTATACAAGACTCGTAAAATTTTGACAAGTATATAGTTTTTAAGTGTTATATTTTTTTTTTATCCCAGAGCCACAATATTTTGTGACTAATATATACTTTTGGTATCAAAACCTCCCTATTTTATTGGGGAAAAGAATCAAAACCACCGCATTTTTAGTATTGAGCCACAATATTTATGGTATCGAGCCATGCTAATTATATTAGACATGTGATCAGAACTATATTTATCTCTTCACAATTATATTTAAACAGCTGATCAGCGAGTAATAGATATCAAGAAAACATGAATAAGAAATCATTGTTATTCTTAACAAAAGCAGAAAGGTAAAGCTGCAAGTAATAGTAACAGACGAAAAAGACTTTGATGTAAAAATAGGTGCCAAGGAGTTGTATCAACAGAACATTCTTGCCAACATAGCTTCTTTCCACAACATGGAACAGTTCAAGTTTTCAGGTACTGATCTAACACAAAAGGACTCCTAAAGAAAAAACCCATCCCATAGCTCTAACCACATCTTTCATGAATGGTTAAAACTCCAAAGTTTGTTTAACTTAATAGACTAGCTCAAAAAAAATATAACTTGAAAAACTAACTTTTCGCAATTCCAACTTGTACTTTCCGGCATTCAACTGACATGGCCATTACCTGGGGCCAATATCCTTCAGGGCACAAATCTGCTCCTCACCCATGGCAGACATAACACTCACAACCAGATCTTTACCCTCAGCAAACCCATCCTTGATCTGCACAAACAGAAGCAATTAAGTGCAACATAATGGTAATTCATATAAATAAGGACATGGCAGGTCTCATGATACTTTAATCACCATCGAGTTAATAAAAACCTTAACAAAAATTTAGAAAAGGGAAAATTAATCTTTTGGTCCTTAGAGTTTTGAACCAATTATAACTTCGTTCTTACATTTTGACTCAATGCAACTTAGTCCCTATTGTTTTGACTCGTTTATAACTCAATCCCTGATCTTTGACTCACTCTAACTAAAATATGAAATGGTTAAAATTGTTGGAATTGAGTTGGAGTGAGTCAACGTTAAAAAACTGAATTACAACCAAATCAAAAATGAATAAAAACCGAGTTGCACTTAGTCAAAATGTAGGGACAGAGTTACAATTGAATTAAAATTATAAAGACTAAAAGATTAATTTTCTTTTAGAAAAAAATATACCACAAATGTTTTAACCTCTGCCTCAGTGCCACTCTACTATTGAAAAAAGGCAAAACCTGGTTGAATTAATCAAACGGAGGGAATCAAACAAACTAACCTGTGTAAGCAGAGCTTCATCAGTTGGAAGCCTCAGGTCATCCTTGGTACCACCAGTCTCAGTCAGCAGACTCACCTAATATATTTCAAAGGAACAAAACATGTTCATTAACAGATTACAGTTCCAGAATTCGAATAAAGAATGAAGGGGGGGGGGGGAGATGAAACAGTAACCATACAAATCCATCCTCTGAAATATCAATCAGCTGGTAATCCGTGCGGTTGACATGTGGGACCTGTAACAAAGATGAGCTTTAATATCTTAAAAGCATGTGTATTTCAAAGGCTAATAAAAATCTAAAACAAAAGAATCTCATACATCACAGTTGTGTGAAGAAGGAACAATATCTTCCAGCTTTTTCCCAGTAAAAATGTCAATGCCAACAAAGTGACATTTAGCATGTCCATGCTTGCCAGTTTTGGAAGTTGAAACCTCCACTACCTGTTAGAAAGAAAGACAAAAAAATGTAATTAACATGAGTAAATGGCCACACCACCTTCACTTATACATGGAAAAATGGGAGGGAGGGAGAGACAGACAAGACAACATCTCAAGTATAAAATGTTTGAAGGAAAAAGTGGGACAGCCATTGAGAGGAATCAATTTTAACAAGATATGTATACAATAGACCTAAAACATGAAAGGAAATGACTCATCTGAGCCAAGATTTAAAATTGGTTATCACTTTCCAGTTACCAGTTACTTTTCAATTAACAGAAGTCTGAATGGGTCCTTATAAAAACTTCTCTCTAAAACGGCATTAATTAAAAGCGGCTGCAAAACAATAATTCTTCAATGATGTCCACTTCAATATCGAGAGAATATATCAAATTGTTCCCTATCCAGCGAAACGAACTTCACAAAAAGTAGAAGACAGCATGCTTAAGGCCCAATATATGCACCTATAATATGTTCTAAACTTCAACGGGGAAATCATCAAAACTAAAAATTCAACATTCATTTGACCTTCCCCTCCCTCCCCCTCCATCCAGAAAGAACCCACAGTAATAACAAATCAAAAGTCATATACAGAATAAGCCATCAAGATAAAGATTAGGCAACAACCAACAGAGCAATAGAATATATGGTTTGGGGAAAAGTGATCACCGATATCGGTTACAAAAATTTTCAACAAAAAAGAGGTAAAGTTATAACACATAAAATTGCAGCCACATATAACCTTAATTAGCAAATTGAAAAAAATTTGTCGATCCCAAAAAAATCCCAGAGAAAATAAATAAATACAACCAGGTTACGATCAAGAGTACGAAATAGAGATTCAACAAACCCAAAGAAGCAGGAACAAAAGGATAAGTGAAAATTGAAGAGAAGGAGTGAATGGAACCTTGCAGGGCCTGTTTTTGATCACAATGTAACCGTTCTTGCGGATGGTACCGGCCTGCTGAGGGAATGTCTTTGAAGCACCGGCATCCGCTTTGGACTCGAAATGATGTTCTTCGTCCGACATGGCTCCGCCTCAAGCCAGAGAGAGAAAGGAGAGTGTGAGAGAGAGGAGAAGCAGAGAGCTTGGAGAAACAGATTTTATGAGGAAGGGGAAGATAATGATGGCAGGGAATTTTGTTAGCCCTTGATTGGCTCAATAATATACTATTTATAATTATATTGCATATTTATTATTTAACATTTTTAGTACTTAATTACAAAAGCAGAGACTTGATTTTCTTAAAACAAAAGATCAAGATTATTTTTGTACTCCAACTATAAGCCTACAGGAGCAGAGACTTCAACTGTATTCAATGACAGTTTTTTTTTTTAAAAAAAAAAAACATTGTTAATAAAAAAATATGCTCAATTATTTCATTAAGTGTCCTTTATAGTATTTATCTACCTTTTTAACAAGACTCAATATCATACTTTAACCAACTCAAACAATTTTCTTGAATTTTCTATTAATAGTTAGCATTTCAATTCTTTCGTGAATATTATTTATCTCAAGCATATCTCCCCATACTCTTATTTATAAATGAACACTTATTTTCTGTTTACATAAAGTTTAGATGAGAAACACTTTATTTAAGCAAGCATCGTGTCTCATAGTTGGAATTATTTTTCAATTTTGGAGATGCCGATGCCTTTTTATTTCATGAGAATGAATTCTCTCCCAAAAAAAAAGTTTTCTGAATTATTTCATGAGAATGAATTCTCTCCCCAAAAAGAGTTTTTGAGCAATGAACCATGATGCAAAAAATGCAAAAAAGGAATTGTATCCTCAACCCTTATCCTTTTGCACCATCTGTTACGGCTGTCATTTTCACCCCAACGTCAAAATTTGAGTTATATAAAATTGTAGACGAATGAGTGCGCACCATTAAGAAACAGTGAATAATGAAATGGTCAACAAAGGAATAAAATTTTTGAACCAGAGAATATCCGCTACAGACAAAATCCAACTCAATTTCAATCTCTGAAAGGTACTTCAGTAAAGATTATTAGAGTAGCAGTCCAATAAGAACCTTTTGCTGCTTGGCCTTCACCAAAAATCAACATGTATTTCAAGAAAAGCTCTGTGTCATATTACAAGCACCATTTCGTTCATAAAACTGCAGTCTGATTTCTTGAGCTAATATTATAGTGAGTGAATCAATTCCCAAGTAAACCCATATCATCTGCAAATCATTCATCAAGGCACCATCGAGGAAGAGAATTAAACACAAGCCGGATCATTGGGAGTTAGAGATTTATATACTAGTAAAACCCACTAGGTCATCATTCTGTTGTGCATGAGTGAACAGAATAGATTGCGGATCATTATGTTGTACCATAGCTTCTGTAATGCAAGTTTAGCTTCTACTAGCAGATTTTCTGGCAGAAACTGATTTAGTGCTGATGTTGTCCAAACTGTGAATGAAGATACGAGGAGGCTCTTCTCTGTCAATATGAAAGGGGAAATAAGTTGACAAAAAAATGAATAGATCAAAGGTCGCAGTCAAAACTCAAAAGCGATAAATTCCTTTATTAATTTCCCTGCCTGTAGTCAAATTAAGTGAAGAATCTTCTGATGTATTCCTTGTTTGATAGTGAGGAAACAGGTGGAGGGAAAATAAGGGAATAATTACAAAAATTAAGGCGGCTAAATATGATCAAAGGGTTTCTGCACACACTTCAAAATATAGAATTTCTAAAAATAATAATAAGAAAATACCCTTAAATCAAAGATAATATTGACAACAGAATATCAGAATCTACATTTGATATAGAGGAAATGAGTAGAGGACAAACAAGGGAATAATCACTAACATCTCGTTTGCTTCTTGGTATGTGTAACTTGAAGCCACGGCCAAAAGCTGTCCCACGTGGTTGTATGATAAGGATGCCACGCTATTTGGGTATTTAGGTAACTGAAATTGAGAAAAGACAGAAGTGAATTTGAGAAGAAATCTCAAGCGTACGTATGCATGTACGTATGTATCCATGAATGAAGCAGCCTACAGTGTACAGACATAATTAGTTAATTAGCTACTTGAATGCCACAACACATAGGATTAAGTAAGCAAGTTTCTTGGCAAATACCTCAATTAGTCTTTTTCTACTACCAGCATCCCATAAAATCACATAACCTTCATTGTCACCAGTGGCAAAAGCACCATGAACACTAACCGACAAATTAAATAAAAAATAAAATATCAATGGTTTTAAAGTATAAATATTTATATGGTAACTTATTGGCGAGTAGGAACTTACAGTGGACTGAATATAATGCCATTAACTGATGCTAAATGATGTCTTCCATCCATCGATTTAGGAGTACACCGAAATATAAATCTAAAAACAGTTTGATATGGCAATTTGTAAGCATCTTCATAACAAAAATCAGCCAAAAAGCTGAAATTTTTCCAACATATCATGTTGGAAACCAGAAAAGGGGAACATAAAATATCTGTAAGACACATTGAAGGAAATTAGGCAAGAAATTATGGCTTATGGAGGCCAAAAAATGAAATTGCATGTTGTTGAGCTTATGAATGTTGAACTGAGCTAGAAAGTGATTGAAGATTTCAAGAGTTTCACCGCTCATATTGGGACCAAGCAGACAGGCACTAAGAAATTGTGTTCTAATTCTGTTCAATAACAACATAAATCCATAAGCTATGGTCATGAAACTTGAGGCCCTCTCCCTCAAGTGTTATTAGATTTATGCCCTTACGATTATGAACAGAATGTAACAAGGCCATAAAAAATGAAGAGGGGGAAGGAACAATAAGGGAATTAAGATTGTAAAATTTGAAACACCGAGCCTAGAACGGACCATATGCTTAGGATTATAAAACTTACTCAATGTCATTTGCACTAGATGAATCAGAGATTTGCAATGCTACCCTCCCATCTACTGATCCAACTGCAAATCCTGCAATTAGAAAAGCAGTGTCATTAGTGTGTAGCTTCTTATAGAAGCGCTAACAAGTCATTGTTACCTATTTGAAATCGGACAAATTAAACTAAAAAAGTCATCATACCTCGTGTGTGAGGAATTGAACTGACGCATCTAATCTGTGTGCCTTTGTGTGGTTCACTTGATGCAACTGGTTTGTCAAAATAACGGAGATCATAGATATGCACCGATGTTCCAATTCCAACCGTCAGATTCAACCTAGAGACGGACATGGAGTTCACCTCTGCACCTAGAATTTTTGAGCACGAAGGAGCATGCTCCATACGAATGTCCCACAACAATAACTTGTCAAATCCGGCTGTGATCAACTGACCTACAATTACCGGGAACAGGATGGTTATGGATCTTTTCTAACAATTAGAAACAACACAGATTGCCAATGTTTTGTACGGAATCAAGAAAAATATTACATTCAATTTTGGACCTTTTATTCTGCCCAAAACCATTTTTTCATCGATACTATCCTTATGAACTTTAAGAACTCGATAACATTTACAATAAACATCATTCAGTATGTAATCTTTTCATGACCAAAGCCAACATTTACTATCTTTCTGTAACACCAAATGAAGCAACTTTTCCTTTAATATCTTCTACTTCTGCCTTACAGTTTTGTAAACAGCAAAATGCATGCATAGTAGCAATTCTCTTGCATAAGGGTAGAGAAAAAGAAGAATGAAGCATTATTATTTAGTTGTAGTCCAGTTTTTCAAGTTGCAGCATTTGGCCTCTCAATGTCATATCAACAATTAGAACAAAAACCAATAGAGACGAATAACTAAGGTAGAAAGGTTGCTTGAGATAGCTTACTTATTTCATTGGCATATCCAATGCATGTTGCTATATCGTCATGACTGCCTATTGCATCAATAGTTCCCAAATGCAAGTTATACCTAACAAAGTTAAGCTCTAGAGAAGTCAAAGCACTTTGATGAAGTTATAAAATGAAGCATGACTATGCTGCAAACAGAAAATAAGTATTTGTTTGGAGTATTGGAAAGCCATACAATAAACAGCAACCAAGGGAGACAAAGCCTCTTAGGCATGGTCAAGCATTCTTGGAAGGAAGAAGAATATTGGACAAAGAATTTTATGCTGAAAAAAGAAAAATGGTAGATCGATTAGCTTATGGAATGACCAATAGATCCATGGGCTATCTGATTAAAGAATTCATAAAAACTATGTTGAACAAAATACAAATTGAAGAAAACTGGAGAATTGACAGGTTAATATGTAATGGATGGTGCGGTAGGATCAGAACTGCCTACAAGGGAGAATTTCTGATCAAGAGGTGAATCAGATCTGAAAATGTATCATTTCTGTGTCAAACAGTGATGATCGACTTCTTGTTGGGGGAGCTTCAGAACTACATTGCTAAAGGCGTTGGTAAGGAGGCGTATCCTATTGGATGGGTGCATTCACCACCATCACATCCTCTTATGGATATGCTAGCTACGGACTTGTTTCTTTCTAGACTTTCTGCAGCTGGAGATGAAGGTTTGACTCGTGAGAAAGTTGGAGTTGGCAGAGCATATCTTTTGTGCTGCCTCTTTGTAGTTTGAATTTTCTCAGGTGGGCTGATGTACTATTTGGATTAATATATAAAGCATTTTCATATAAAAAAATGATGACATCAAATTTCTTCAAAATAAGTTTATTTCTAATCATTAATACAAATTGAATGCCCAAGAATATCGTTAACGCTGAGTATTTAGCAATAAATAAACAGCTATATCTTGGATACAAAATGAAATAAAATGAAACCTTCGGATTAATCCATCGGAACCAGCGGCGAAAGCAATCAAGTCGTCCTGGAAACAACAATCCAGAAGCGCCGCTTCTGACGGGGCTTCTAGTCTAAGCACAGAATTGTCAACGTCGTATAAGCGAAGGCTCTGTAAGAAATTCATCAATAAGAGACCATTAACTTCCAGCAGTTTCAGAAACCCAGAGCTTAAACTCAGAAAGACTTAACACATCGGGAGAAATTGTGGGTGAAGAAAAAGAGATTCAAACTTACGGAGTCCCAAGAAGATATAAGGAGATTGTTACAGTTTGGGGCGAATTGAATCCTGGAGATAGCATCCCCAATCGGGTTTGGGAACTTCAACTCCAGGCAGTCTCTGTTCATTTTTCGACCGCCGAAGAAATTTGGTAAATTGGAAGTTCGAACTTTGATTGGCGCCAAGAAGGTTAATGTCCTGAGTTGGAAGTGCTTGAAATAAATTTTTAGTTATATACTTTTCATGAAATACGAAACATCAAGTGGATCCGTGGCGCAATGGTAGCGCGTCTGACTCCAGATCAGAAGGTTGCGTGTTCGATTCACGTCGGGTTCAATTTCCGTATTTTTAACTTTTTTTCCCTTGTCTTTTTTCTTTTGAAATAAAAATCATGCAATTTAAGTCAACAAAAAAAATGTACAATCTTTTTCTAATTTTTAATTTTTCTCAACACATTTCGTGGTGTATAACTTTTTGTTATGGAAAAATCCCACAAAAAAACTCTCAAAATATATAAAGGATAAATTAAGATCTTGAAAATACAAAATTTCAAATTAAATTATATGCATTAATTTAGGATTTCAAATTGTTAAAAATTTACTTATTTTTTCTTTCTTTTTTTTTGTATATGTATAAATTTTCTATACTTCATTAGTCAAATCAAACTGAATGCATCACTTTGGGATTTAAAGATGTTATAAATTTACTTATTTACCCTTTTCTCTTTTGTATATGTGTGAATTTCATATACTTCAATGAGCACTCCCTATACTCAAGTTGCAATTCATTATACTGAATTTATAAATAAATTGGTAAGAGGAGTCCTATTTTTTGGAATTAAGGGTAACGAGGTTTTCTCCTAAGATATGCAAATTCTAAATTGATGCTTGGGCCAATAAGGGATAATATAAATTTGAATAACTGATTTGTCCTTTTTATATTGAAGATATTTTTGTGGGATTTTCACTTTTTTGTTATTGAATTTTTATACATTTTAGACGAGTTTAATTTTATTCGACTCACTATTATTTTTCTAGACACATCTTACACAGTGATCTTTACACGACAAGGTATACTAAGACAATCCTTTAATATCAGCTGAATTTTTAATTGATTAGAGAGTATTGAATAATAAACAATTTTCAGATTAGGCTTTCATCAAAACTCATGTCTCGTCACACCCTTGTATGGTGTACCTAAATGGCAATTAAGAGATTTAAAAAATAAAATTGAACGAGAAGAGATATAAAAAAAAATTCCCTCTGAAAATGAGCAAGAATATGTAATATGTGGAAGAAGAAACCCATTCTTAGGAAAAGTAACATGCTATTGTGCTACATATATAAGGTTGGCTACATAGATTATAAAATTCTATTCTACCCTATCAACAAGAAGTTCCACAAAAGTTAAAACCATCAATGATGTTAAATATATGGTTATAGGAAGCTAAATTCAACACTGGTATACATATACGTCAGATGTGATTATTACTGAAA
>QFDD01007551.1:0-13458 GCA_006871305.1 Vachellia collinsii
AATAACCATGATAACGACTTCAAAGAAAAGCTTATCATAAAATCTCAAATACAATAACAAGTCATGTGCTCAGATAAACACCAAACCAAACAAAATAAAGGAAAATAAAGGTGGTATAATCAAAACTCAAAAGCTCCTAGTCTTCTCATACTCAAGTCTCAAATATATACACGGTTACAGCATGGCTAAACTAGTAAAAATTCCTAACACAAATTGATCAGTAGTTTGTGAGACAAACTTCCAGTTCAGAAATCAAGGCCTCTCATCTGGAACATAAAAATCAAATCTAACATCAACAGAACCTGAACCATCTCCAATATCCTTGTACTCGACGTTTGTTATTGTCCCATATTCATCCAGATCTTGATATTCTGGCTTAACACGCCGGACAGGCACTGTCACAGAGTAAATAGTTCCAATATCAGTATCGGCAGAGACACTCAACTGCACTTTCTCCTGTGATTCTATTTCGACGAAGTCAGACAAAGCCTGCACAATGTTGCTAACAATTTTGCGTTTTGCCTCGTCGCTTACTTCACATCGATCAGAAAATAAGATCATCTTTAGACGCTGCTTGGCAATCCTAGCATTTGAGCTTTTTCTAGATACTGCTGATGGGAAAACTATTTTCCAAGCCAAGCTTAATCGTTCAAAGAAGCTCATGTTTATAGCATCAAGGAGAAAATTCTCAGCTTCTTGGGTAGCAAATTTTGGTGATATGTTGCGATCTCCACTGACTCCAGAAACCGGCTTCCATTGACTGCGGATACCATGGCGTCTAATTGCCATGCTGGGCAATTTTGGTGTGAATTCACTGATACTGGATACCCCATTCAAGGAACTAGAGAAGTCTACCTGTAAGATAGAAAAGCTAAGGAATAGGCAGGTGAAGACATTTCCACTGTGTAAATCTTGTTAAGTTTTGACATTTACATGATGAGGTTTTAGTTTTAATTTATATCATTCAATCTTCTATAATCACCAATGTGATACTTAAGCAATGGAACCCATGTAAAACCATCAGAAAAAAAATTTTGAATATCTTTCCCCTGAGTAAAATATGTATTTGATAGTCTTTAAAAGTACCAGGCATCCAAGCAAAAATTGGGGAATGGCTAAGCACATAGTTCTCATTTCATCACTTTCAACTCTCAGACACTTACGGGGTCCTTAAATTACAACTCATGCAAGTCGATTTCTCATATTACCCCATCACTTTCAACCCAAAATTTAATTTTTTTTTTTTTAATAAGAAAAAGGGACAAGCAAACATATGATTAATACATCCAGGATGTCACAAAGAGCCCATCTCAAAGACGTTACGTAGTATCTAGCTCATCTTTCACAAACCTCCTTTTTTCCCTCAAAATATTTTATGGATATCCAAAATAAGGATCTTTGTATATGGAAACAAAGACTTCCCACCATGAAATTAACATGCGCCAGCTCTGTACCATAGTTAAATGCCATCTATTCATTCATAGTTCATCTCATCCTTGTCCCCAGAGAACAAAATTTCACCACTGACCAAGTAAACAGTTAGAATTCCTGCAAGAAGATACTTAAATGCACGAAAAAAAACAAAATACGGGATTGCAACACTTAAATACAATTATCTCAGCAACCATCTCAAATGTTGCATATCTCATCTTTCATTTTCTTTTGTCCCTTCAAGTTTTATTTTGACAATAACACCTCTATTGCAAGCGATATCTTTGATTTCAATAAATTAAAATTCTCTAATGGGGCCTGCCCTCTAACATCAACAGACGAAGATAGAGAGATGACAAAGACCCCGAAGCTAATTATCTATGACTAAGACCCCGAAGTTCAAAACCATATGGAAAAAATGATTTCCTTGAGGAATCAATTACTCAAAATAACTCTTCACAAAGTCCGAAATCCCCCAAATTCCCAGATTTGTAGGTGGGTAAATGTAGCACAAGTAGGGGGGAATTGGGGGTTTCACCATCTCCTTAAACCTCTGACACGTTCTCATTAAATTTATTTACTAATCCAGTCCTCCTAGAGTTTATCGGATATCAGATGGCTAACACCGCAAAAACGATAGGCCCTTTACCCCCCATGAGCACGAAAAATGCTCAGACCTTCGGGAATAGAAATGGAAAGATAAATACGAGAAAATGCTCAGACCTTCGGGGATGATAATGAACTTTGACGGGGATAAGAGTGATGGAGAGGAAGAGTTGCAAAGACCCTTGGATCGCCGGAAATCGCCATTGTTGGGTTTGATGGATACCTCCTTCTACCGGGAATTCCAGTCTCTTCTCCTCCGTGCTCAGTCCTGCCTTCTGGCTCTATCGAGCTTGTCGTCTTCTTGTTGATGCTGCTCGTTTTTCGAACAACAATGTAATCTGCAAAAGAGTAAATTTCATTTTTAGCTCAGGGACAAAAGTGAAAATTACTTTAACGGTTTTTCCCCAGACAAAATTACCAGTAATTTAAATATGTGTAAATACAATATTACGTTACATAATGTTCAAAAATACCCATTATTTTTTTAAAAAAAAAACAGCTATTGACATTTTAAACAAATTGTGGGTGCAATTTTTAGGTGCAAAGATACTTATTAAAAAGTTGAGAGAATTGGGGAAAGTCCTAATTAATTGTAAATTGTCCTAGCTTTTTGGTGGAAGGTTCAAAACCAAAACATAGAGTTGGGAAAATAGTTCGAATTCGTCAGACTGGTCCGATTAATCCCATTTAAATTGAGGGTCGGACCTGTAATATAGTATTAAAAAAGGGAGTCGGATCTAAAAGGGTCGGCCCTGCAGGGCGAGGGTTGGCCCGTTTAGGCCCTCCAACTTTTTTTTTTTACTTTAAACATTCTTTATTCTTTTTGCATTTTTTTTACCGTTTATTTAATGTATTATATTATAACAACTTCTTTTTTTCCTTTAAATTGTAAAAGAAATCTTTTCAAGTCAAATGCTTATTTTTAGTTATTATATGTGCTATATAAAAACAAACACAAGACACATATATATATTTTCATTTCTTAAATCCTTATTCTTTCCAATTTTAATATCAAACTTATTATGTTGTTTGCCACATACAAACACTTTTTAAAGACCAAAATTAAAAATATATTATTTTAACTTGATCTATTTGAATAAAGTGAAAATATGTTAAACATACATGTGACCCATGGGTCGATCCATGACCCGCGGGCTAACCCATGACTGACAAACTTAGGTGTCAAACTGTAAAATTGGGGAATGAATGTAAACATTTATTCTATTATTTTATTTATTACATTAATAACATTTAAACATCTTCTTACTTCTAATTATAAATCATGTGACTACTACTGAAAACAATTTTTATGTCTAACTTTGCCAAAGACCGAAAATGACCTTAAGTAGAGCCTTCTGAGCCAATTCTTAATGAAGTTCAGTCAAATTCAACTGTCCTTAAAATTGAAGATAGTGATGAAGAAAGAAGTTTATATTGTATGATTTGTAAACTTAAGTTTAAGACCTTTAAAGTATTTATTATTGTCGATGTAGTTATTTAAATAATTAGATATGAATTTCTATGTTTTGAGTAAGGGAATTGTATTGATGTTAAAATTAATGTTGTATTTAGAAAAAAAAGCTAAACTGGTCTCAAGCCCATGGGTCGGGCCTAAGAAAAAAGTGGGAATTTGGGACTCATGCCTAAATAGGCCGACCCTAATTCCCAACTCTACCAAAACGTCATTGGATGCACTGGTAAGAAATGTTGGAATCTTATAAAAAAAAAAAAGGTAGAAGAAAATCAAAATGCACTCTCAAGTTGATTATAGAAAGAGATTTTTTAGTTAATAATTTATCCAGTGATATAGTCTATGACAGAGTATAATAGCGTTATACGGTCAACGTAACCGATTCTATTTAATTGATAAGGCTTTATTATTGTTATTGTTGATTCAATGAAGCTTCAAGACTAATGGCTTGAAGTATTTCTTTCTTATTTTAATTTAATTAGACTTGAGTTTTCTTATTTATAAATTGCTTTGATTGACTACAGGTTTTGCCGTCAAATTTTTGTGTTTGCTTATTAAGTATAGGTGTCCTTTAATCATATTAATTCCGAACAGATTTTGCTGTCTTATTTTCAGTTTACACAAACTTTTTCAAAGGCCACAAAAGCGTGTCATTTATCTCTATTTTTTTCTCATGACAGTTTTATGGTGAATGCAGTTTTTGAAAAAATTTTGCATTAATTTTATAATTAAATTATAAATTTATAGCACAAAATATTCCTTTTTTTTTCCGAGTAGCAACAAGTCTTTTTTTTATAGAAAAATTTTTAGAAAAGGATTGGATTTACCCCCAAATTAAATTAAAGGTAGAGCGAAATTTCCCTTCCTTGCAAATCATTACAATAATATTGGCAGGAGCAACAAGTCTTATCTCGGTATTATTGTACTCCTTTAATAACTTGTAAAATGTTTGTTCATTAAATAAAAAAGAAAAAGCTCCCAATTTTCAGCTTTCTTCCTGCATAACAATATTATTGTAGCTTCATTTTATTTTCTTAATATTACAAACGGCAGGCATTATGCTTGAGGTTGCAGTCTAAAATACTACCTCAACTCTTTAAAATAAAAACCAGTTAACTATTTTTATAAGATTAAAAAATTAAATAAATTATTAATTATATAAAGGTAATAATTATATATTAATTTATATGTCAAACAAATTGTTTAAAAAAAAATAATAACATATTAATTAATCAACTTCTTCGAACTCTAATAAATTGAATTTTATTAGTATAATTTTCTACCACCAGAGCTTCCCTTTTTTCCAAAAATATTTGGGCAAATTCTTCATTTTCTCAGAATAATTACCTCTTTAAATAGAAAGAATGAACACCCTCAAGTCTCATAGAAGATAGGCCATAAGGTAAGCTGGCTTTTGGAGCATCTTCCATAGGAAGGCAAGAAGCCAACTGAATAATAATGTGGGGAGAAGAAGAAACAAAAGTTGTATGGATTCAAATTTGCAATCTTGATTGCAACAAGTGAGCTTCTCGACTCTGTGAATGATCAGAATAGGAATAGCAATTCAAAATGCCCAGAACCAACATTGCTGACCAAAAACATTAAAAAAAAAAAACTAAAAGACCATAATACTAAACCTACGGTATAATAATATTAGCATTTTGTAAGGACCTGGATAACAATGGAGATGACATTGAGGATTCTCATATACCCATAAAAGCTCAGAATTCTGATACTCTGAGAGCATCACGAGGCGTATCATAAACATCCTTTGGCCTTGACTTCTTTACGCCGGCAGTGAACCAAACCTTATCGGATTTGTAACCTTCAACCGCCACAGTTGTCACCTTAACCCAAACAACGACCTTCGTTTTCATTCCCTCAATTCCCGTGAGCTTCCCCCGTGTGAGGATCCCTTTCACTCGGGTCGCATATCTGATCACAGACGAGTCCTTGAAGCTAACCTCGCATGCGGATGGCAAGTACACCACCAGCTTGCCCTTGGTTTCGTCAAACTCATAGCAGATTATGTTCTGCGGGAAAAGCCCTGCTGGCAAGTTGTAGTCTCGGAGGAGATCCGGTAAGCTCTTCAGTGGCTTGCCTGAAGCATAGACATTCAAAGAAAAGGGAAGATGAGCAGGTGATATGATCATTAGTTGGTAAAGTAGTTTGTAAATTGAATCCTTCACGTTCATGTATTCACACACAGAATGATACAAAACAATATGACTATGGCTGACACTCCATCTGCATTCCTACTATAAATCACGTCTATAATGCCATGTCTACAAAAGTTTGGGGAATGTAGAAAAATAAAAATTGATCAGTTAGTTCTAATGCGAAGAATAACTCCATTAACGTTGTATAACCAGTTCCAAGCCTGGATAAAGGAAGAGGATTGTGTTAAGCCCTTGATAGTCAACATAAAACTCTACCAACTCTCTCAATAGCCAACCCTACCTATTGAGATAAGGTTTGAAGTTGAAGTTCTAATGTGATTAATATAATAACCAAGATGTAAGAATACCAAACATTTTCTGGGCACACAAAATATATGTTACGGTTGTGTTACCGGTATGCATCTAAATTACGATATCCGTGTAGGAAACTAAAAGTTTTATTTGCATGATCTCACATGAAAATTAGGGTTGAAGCAGATTTGCATACCTTTTAGCTTGTTGAAAATCCATTTTGCTTTCTCTTCAACAGTACTTGAGAAACTCTGCAAAAAAAAAAAAAAAAATCACCGTTTAGGCAAAACTGCTTGGAATAACACAGTAGCATCAAACCCTACAATGCCCAAACACTAAACCACGCTAACAGTTTTTTTTTTCACTTAATTAAATTTGTTACACTCGAATATGCTTGTACATGTATACAGAAACTCAATTCACTTCTATGCTTAGACACAAGCAGTTTGCAAAAGTTGTAGCTAATCAAAATATATGAATCATGTGAAGCTGAAGCCTGCCAAGTATTCTAAATGGTTATAACATAGTGCTTGATTGATTAAAAATATGAGAGCATGCTTAAAACCCATCCAAAGAAGCTTAATGAAGATATATTTTATTTAAATACTAATTTCAAATCCACTCATTAATTTCCTCAATCCAGTGAAAAAGGCCTGATGAAGATATCTTTGACATCTGAAGCTCCCTCACGTCCTAAGATTAGTATCAAAACTCAGTTATTCAACAAAAATAAGTGTAAAGACAATGGTCATTCCAAGAGATGAGTTCTCATACGTGGATTGCTGGGGGAAGGGAAGAAGAATGGAGAGCATAGCGTGATAGAAAGAAGCCAAGCATAGATAAGTGGAAAGCATCCAATACCCAAGCTTTTGAGTACCAACTTCTGTATATATTTCTTTCACAAAAAAAAGCCTGATATATAAAGATCTGTCCCATAACACATATTGCCATTGTCCTTCCTCTCTCATAGCTGATCTCTCTGTTCACATACTTCCCCTCCCACCCATTCAACCAAAGCGCATAGAAAAGGGGTTCAGAGGAAATTACATGATTCTAGTGAAATTAACACCACAAAGCCCGGAAAGATGTCAACAAGTTCACTTAAATAATCCCAGTTCAAAATGACCCAAGAAATAATCTCTCAGAAACAGGAAAGAAATGGGCCATCACTCATTACAAAGTCAGTCTTGGAAATATTTGGTGCCATATGAAGCAATCATGATATGCAATTAATTCAATTTCACTTCGACTACCACATTATATATCTACACCCCCAAAACTTCCACCCACCAAATGACTCAAATAAGCTCCCATAAATCGTTACTATAATCCCATAGCATTTTCCCCCGAAACAGGATAACAAAAAGTAACCAAGTTCATTCTTAAATCAGACAAGTCTTTAAGATCTCTGAAGCCAGTATCGACTCATAGTGACACAAACAAGTCAGTATAAGCCAGATAAACCCTCATTGCATCAATCAGGACCATACCATTAGAAAATGCAGACATTAAAAAGAGAAAATAAACAATGAAAAGGTACAAAATCAAAAGAAGAAGCGAAAGACGGAGAACATTTTACTCACATTGATGTCGTCAGAGATGTTAGAGAACTCCTCCTTGGCTTTCTTGGTAATCCATGAGCTTCCCAGACCCACCTTCAAGCTGCTCACTTTAGTCAGAGCTTTCTCCATTGTCTTGTCCCGCTTCCTTTCCGTCAATATCTCACACAGACGGGAGCGTCAAGGGCGGCTCTGGTTCTGGTTCTCCTCCTGAAAGGCTTCACCTTTGGCATCAGAATTAAAGCTGGCAATGGGAAAAGGGACAAATAAGCTGATGCGGACGGTAGAAAGCGGCGTTTCGCGTTTCTCCATAAATTTTTGTACTTTTGTGTTCCAGATCCATACATGTGAGTGTTTGGGTTATTGATAAAAATTATTTTTTCAACCCGTAGACATATCTTATATTGTAAAACTAAAAAAATATTAGAATATAAATATAATTAAGATTTACCTGGAATATTCATAGAGATTTGAAATGAGTTGCATCTCAATTTACATAAACTTACTTTCCAAACACTAATGAAAATATACCCAAAAGTTTTTTCTTTAACCAATTTTTAAGTTGTTAATTTTGTTTTCTGAAAAATTATTGAATGTTTGCCTCGTTTTCCAATTATCAAAATGTTGAAAAATTACGTTCATTCAAGTTAAGATACAATTTCTATCAAATATTTATCCTTTAAATCGTAAATCATATTGGAAGAGTAGTTTTCACCGTTAATACAAACAAATTTATATGCCTATTTGCCAAAGTGTTGGGAGATTACATTTATGCATATCAAAATACAACTCATCTTATATACTTACTTCGTAAATCTTAAATCACATTGAAAAAATAAATTACACTCATCCAAACAAGATGGATTGAAAACAATCTGTGAGTAATAAATCCTGTCAAAAAGAAATTTGGTTTTCAATTTTTTATTCCATTTCCATTAAGCATTTTTTTTCATTGGATCTGCATTGGGAGTTACATCTATCCCTTTCTACAAATCAAATTGTTGCAATTTTTTGTCAGATTTACCTTAACCTTATAAAAGCACATTTACACAGTATAAGATAAAACTCATCTTATATATACTTTATAAGTCATAAATTATATTCAAAAAGTAGCTTTTATCGCTCCTATAAATAAATCCTTTGGAATTCATATGATTACAAAACCCATCGTATTTTTTTTTCTATCATTTGTAATATTGTAATTGCCATTACCACATCCCACATGTATCTAACCATTAGATCTCAAGGACAAATTAATTTTGAATAAAAGGCAATCTATGAGTATGAGGGAACCACCAATCTTATTAAAGACATGTGAAGCACTAAACAGCTGTTTTCATAAAGAATCAAACTTTAATTTATTACATTGTAAAAAAAGATGTCTTCCGCTAAATCTAACCAATAAATCATAAAAAGATCCCACTTCCTCATGAATGTATTTTGATTACAGACTTTTTGGCTCAACTTGATCCTAGTTTTGCTGAGGGGGCAGCTCTCTTTTCACCTCGAATTGGTCAAAATGTGCGGAGTTGGTGAAAAATGATTAGGTTAAAGGAATGAAATGAAATATAGCGAAGATAGTTAATTATTATTTAAAAAAAAATTAAATAAATTTAGGTAATATCTGTCTTTTAAATTTACATAATGTCTCGTCTCATAGTTGTGTATAATATTTTTGAAGAGGGAAGTTTAACAAGAGGTTTTTCTTTTTTCTTTTTACCTAGCCAGAGTGAAAAACAAAGGAAATAAACACGTACACATGCATATAATGCGATGATCTCAAAAGCAACCTTGAAACGGATGCCAAACTCACGAAGATGCTAATACACATGGTGGGGCCCAGAGAAAGCTGTGTGGTTTAAGTATTTTCCAGCTCAAAAGAGTGATAAAGACCACCAAACTCACAGCATTTTTATTCTATATAAATATAAATTTATTATTATTTGCTTGCTGTAATGCATTATCATTGCAAGTTCCTCTGCATTTCCTTGACCCCAGCTTGTAATTGCGTTGTGTTGTATGATCTGGCTCATTGCCTCAATTATAGCATTATTATTGTAACTGATCTGTTTAACATTAAAAAATAATATATTCAAAACAATTCAAATAAAACTTTATTTATATATTCATTTTGTAAATTATAAATCACATTATAGTCCACTTCTATCCACAATGTTCCTTCAAAGGAACCTCTTCCTCTCGCAAAAATAAAAAAAGGAAGAAGAAGTGTCAAACGCCCGTAAATTCCAAAGGATATTTGATATATTTAATAAATATATTGAAATTATACTGGTTGCTATAATATATATAATTTTATCTAATAAAAATCATTCTACTCTAATTTATTACATACATGCACCGGGTTATTCTATTTTATGGCAAAAATAATAATTTTAATTCGTTATATATATATATATGAATAAAGGTAATTTTATCTTTTAATTTATTATTTATATCTGCTATAGTCCTTTTTTATGTTGATGCATCATCTTCAAAAATAATAACTTGAATTGTTAATAGTAACTTTTTGAGTTATCAAAGGGATCTTTCTGATATTAATTATCTTGTACGAAACTTTATAGTAATTTCCCCAAAATTAAACATCTAAAAAGGCCTACATTATATAATTCTTATGTGCCATTTTAGACATGTAAGTTTCATTCTTCCCGCGCCAAATGGTGGTTGTTGTTTTGTTTTCCTCTTTATACAAATTCTCTCCCGAAAATGAGTAATCATCTTTGACAAGGAGAAAGATTGACATACCTTTATTCTAATAATAATTAAATTAAAGGGATCGGAGAGGTTGGTTCTAAGTTTTTTTTTTTTGCCTAACCATACATGTCCATGAAAGCTCTGGCCTTTTCATACGCCTCAGCCAAGTACCTGCTAAACCTAGTCACATTCAGCTTCACATCCTGTTCTCTCAAATATATCCTTCTCTTACTCCATTTGCCCCCATGAAACCCTTCTGGGTCCTTCACCACCAAGCTCTCCCCACCATATTTCTCAGATAAGCTACTCTCGTTCGCCTCCACCCTGTACTCCATATACTCCAACCCTAAAACCCTACTTGTCTTCTCCCCATAGTAGGTTCTAGAAGCCCACTCTGTTCCTATAGGCACCACCTGCATCATAACCGACCCTTCCCTCATGAACAACAAATGGGTCAACCCGGCTCCGTGAACACCTACCAATGCATGACCCGTATGAACCAGCTTGTAATCTTCTGCCATGGATTTATCCCTCGAAGCTTCCAAAACTCTCACGTTGAACCCCACTTCCTCGGCCGCCTTGATGATCTCGTCCTGGTTCAGTATCACACGGCTCACGCTCCCTCTCCTCGACACCAACGTTAGCCTCGGCTTATTGGATTCACCTGCGGAGAATATTCTGGGTCCGATGAATATGTTCTTCAACCAGGCACAGAAGTCAACGAGTGTTTTCGGGTCGGGTAGTTGTTTCGGGTCTATGGTGACAGGTCCGTGCTTCTGCAACCCGACTGTGACTGACGAGAAGCAGTGGGTTGTGGTGGTGGAGTTGTTTGCGTTGATGATGGGGTGTTGGGTGAAACTAGAGAGTAACTCTGCGTACTTATTAAACCACCACGCGGCGCCTTCGGTGATCACGAGGACGACATCACGATCAGGGTAGAGGGAATTCACGGTGATGAAGAGGGGGATGAAGTTCTCGTCGAATTCATGGAAGAAGTTCCCGGTGTAGCCGCCCGCACTGAATACTAGCGCCGGGCTTCTGTGTGTGAGGGTGCATTGGGATTTTGGTGGGGCGGAGGTGAGAGTGACGGGCTTGATCATGGACATGGCTCCCTTGTCCAACTTGCGAGGGTAAGGTCGTATTTTAACAGGGGAGTGAGGATAGGCCCAGTTACGGTGGCCCAAAGTGAAGAGGGTTGATTGGGCTGGGTCAAAAAGTGTTGGGCCGCTCAAAGTGCATATGTCAAAGTCTTTGTGTGATGTGTCACAAGTGATTGAAGCTGAACCGCTGCTGATATTCCATTGCGTGAGTGAAAGCACGCGCCTAAGCTTCGCTCTCCAGATGCTTACGTCTGCATAATAATAAGATGAACATCGCATGTTAATTAATTGTGATCTGCAATCCAACATAGCGACATATTAGCATTAATTATATGATTTATTCAAGCTAATTACTACCTCCAGGCTCCAATCTTAATATAAGGCCCAGTTGAATATGAACTCATAATCAAGAGATTGTTATATTCAAAAGTGGAGAGAATATATGCTGAAGAAAAATTATTTTAGAAGCTAATTTATATCTTAGGAACAGGGGAGTATAATATAAACTAAGGTGAGAAGGGGGAATAGAGGTGAATATTAATGGAGGGGTTAAGTATGTGTAAATACCAGAGAGGAGAGTAAGTTGGAGGGAGAAGAGGAGGAGAAGGAGAATGAAGCATATGGCTGAGTTGGAGCATGTGGATGAAGTCTTCCCTACGCCCATGGAATTGAACGAGTCAAGTAATTAACCGCCGTAACTGTAACTGATCCAACCAACCAACCTGATTACCTTCCCTGGCCAATTCACCTTTCTTCCTTCAAACCTGCAATATATCAACTCCTTCAATACATACTTACACTCATCATCAAACTGTAAGGCCACCTTGGAAATGACTAAAACTACTATGTTCTGTTTGCCAAAGGCCTAATCCTGCATGAATTGCAACGTCAACTTCTAAATGTGGACACATCTGCTATGATTCCAGTGAATGTTAAATAGATATTTAACTAAAATTGTTTATTTTCACGCTTGTCATTTTTTTTAAAAAAAATAACAAAACTAAGGTGTGCAGCGCTTTCTTGATGAAGCACCATGGTTTCCTCTCCAATTTGTAGCGTATGTATTAAGCGCTATCTAACAATAGGTGACATTAGCTTAAAGCAGCAGTTAAAAGGTTAAGATGCAAAAGTACATTTAAGTTTTTACCCAAATTACATCTATAACTATATGCTTTTGGAAATGCAAAAACACCTATATAAATATTTAAAATTGAATCAAAAAATTTATCACCATCAAATACAAATTAGCACAATTATTTTTAATTGTGGGGAACACATTATGTTTATTTGGACCAAAAAGAAGGCACCACTACCACCTTTTTCTATAGCATCAACCTATATTCCTAGAATAAGAGTCGGTGGATTTTTATCGGATGATTAATGAAACTTAATAATAAGGTTGACTTTTATATTTAACTTACTTAATTTCTTAAATAAAAATTAATTAGTTCTTATATTAAACATGGCAGCGCAAAAATCATGATTTTCACAGTTTACAGCATGAAACCAAACTCTTTGGTACGACATATCAGTAATGCAGACGCAAAAAAACATAATTAATTAATTCTTCGTAATGAAGCGCACAGGAATCTCAAAAACTTGTAATGTAACAGAATCGGGTACGTACCTTCTTTTTCTTTAGAGTACCGATGTTATACCAGCTTGCCTGTAAAGCTTTGAAGGAGACCACCATTAACAACTGCAGAGAGCTCCAAGAAATGAGTGTACGTTATATATATACATATATCCATAGAGAGAGAGAGAGAGGCTCTTGTAGAGGCAATGGTTATATAGGTACAGTGATAGATAATATAGAGGAGCTAGCGAAATAGAGTTGAGAGATCAGTATTAACATAAATTGATTATCTTAACTGATATTAATTCCCTTTACCTGCTTCCTCTTCTCCTCCTCCTCCTCCTCCCCTCTCCAGACTTCTAATTACTAACCAATGAGCACTATCTGCAATAACCCCTCGCTCTCTCTCTCTCTCTCTCTCTCTCTCTCTCTCTCTCTCTCTCTCTCTCTCTCACAACATCTCAGTAACATGAAGACTTTGGGAAGCATAAATATAAACGGCTGCTAATTAATTGAGTCAAAACAGGATTCG
>QFDD01007552.1:0-13356 GCA_006871305.1 Vachellia collinsii
GCCAAGCATGGCAAGTACACTCTCTCAATGCTACATTAACACTCAAATCTTTCTGACCAACACGAACAACCATTTGATGTGAGCCATAATGTACTACCACCATATGTTCAGCTTGAGCAACATTCTCCTTAAGTATAGCCTCAATCTTGGGTCCAACCCCATTTTTCCACTTCCCCATCGCTTGCTTGGCAGCATAAAGCTTTTTTGCTAATTTCTCTCTATGCTCATTTATCAACACACATACATTATCCCTCCTTTCTTTGACTAACCATGCATTAAAAGATTCTTCAAGGTTAGTGGTGATATTGTCCCAACGTTTAAATGGAAAGCGCGATAAAGCCCACTTATCAATATCACTTTGTGTCTCAACCCATCTTGCCAAATCAGGAGAAAGGGACCTAAGATTTCTCATTGCCTTATCAAAATCCTTATCCAATCAAGAATATGCAATATTATCAAGCAATTTTAATGCATCATCCTTATGCTTTCTGCGCTGTCCATTACAAACTTTAGAGAACTCAATGCTAAAGTTCTCTTTTATGTGCCTATAACAAAAAGCATGGCGAGACCCATTGAATACTTCTCTAATTGCACCAATTATTACATTATGGCGATCAGAAACAATAGTTATGTGTATAGACCCAATCAATTCCTTCACATTTCTCAAGAACCACAACCAATCTTCATTGGTCTCTCCATTTACAATTGCATAGGCAATTGGATATAAATCATTATCCACATCATAAGTAGATGCAGCTAAGAGTGTCCCTAAATATGGGCCACTTAGGTGACAACCATCAATATATAAAATCGGCCTACATCCAAGCAAAAACCCAGTTATGTAGCACCCATATGCTATAAATAACCTTTCAAAATGATTGTTGATAGATGAGGTCCACTTGGCTATTGTTTGTCGATCAGCTTCCATTAAACGATTACATAACCAAGGGATTAACATATATGATTGTTGTATTGACCCATTAATCTTATCCAAAACTCTCTCCTTCGCCCTCCAAGCTTGATGGTAATTCAATGTTACTCCATATTCTCGAAATAAGTCATTGCGGATATCATTGGGTGCCTTTCCTCGAGTGGTCCTAATATTATCAGCAATTACCGATGCCACCAAATCTGACCTATTATTGTGAGACACTTATATGTTGTCTTGTGCTGAATGATCATGTTCATTGTCCAAAACTTTCACACGCAAGAATGGAGTACCACTTGCCATTGCATATGCTGTAATCTTCCACTTACATCCATCGACATTGCATCTTACAATCATCTTATCAGGACTATTCTTTAAAAATTTGTATCCAAATTTGTGTGCTAGACTATATTGATATAATGCTTGCCTAAAAGCATTTGCGTCATCAAAAATCTGTCCACTTCCCACAATTAATTCACCCCACTTTGTTGAGTTTAACCGAGGTGTAGGTCCAAGGACACTCTGTATTGTATGAGGCATATCAATAATATTCTCACGTGAAGGAGAAGCAAATTGTGATTGTCCTTGTGTTGTATACATACTGCATTTACATTATATTCAACTGGGAATTATTTCTTGCATAAACTAATATGAAAGTATGTAAAACTTAAACAGATATAATATTATAAAATAATTTCTTACCACTGCGTTGGTTGGCTCATTGTTGTTCTATTTTCGTCTTCATCAATAATATACAAATGAGCGCATCTTGTAACTTATCATTTGTTTCACTCCATCATCATCAATAAGGTCTATGAGTTGAGAATGATCAAACTTCAAACTATTTAAGTCTCTTCCCACTTATATCTTCTCGGAAGCAAGATGATATCATGCTTATTAGTTCTATCAATGGTAGCCCGTATTCAATCATTTTACCAATTGTTCTCCCTCCATCATAGCGTTGAACCCCTCTTGATTCATTAATGATTTTTCCACCTTTGTGAAAGTAACAGAAAATCTCCAACGAATGCTGACAATCCATTATTGATCAACCAATATCCTGATGAATGCAATCCAACAACAATAATTTTAAATAAATTCCAAAAAAAAAAGCATTAGAAGAACTCACATATTATAATGACAAGCCTTTATTATCAAATTAGTTACCAGTAATGGAAAGGAGGATGTTTATTTTGGATCTTCCTTCAGCATAAGAAGTGTGTGCAGGTGAAGAATTTACTGTAGAAGGATTAGTAGCACGCTCAGATGCCAGTTAGCGGGAATATGAATTGCTACCTATTTGTTTAATAAAAAATGGCGGTTTTGATAAAAATAGTTTAATAAAAAATTATATTTAGTAGGTTTTGAAATCATAGCATAAAAAGTGGTAACTTGAAATGCAGTTAGCGGAAATATAGGAAATCTGGCAAGGGATTTTTTCGTCTTCCCATTTTTATATTTTAAAATCTGGTCCCTTCAAGTAATTATCATTTTTATGGTCCTTCATAATAAATATTACTTTTACGAGATCCTTTGTTCTAATTTTCCCTATTTACAAATAATATCTCTTTATTATTCGTAACAAAAAATAAACTAATAACTCCTAAAAATACGGTAACAAACTTATCCAATATCTTTATCCATGATCTTTTAATATCTAGTACTCTATCAATCTCTTTCTCAACGTGTCAAAGACCTCATGACAGAGCATGAGGTTTGCTGTCGTCATTAAAATCCTGGTGCATTTCGTGAGGCAAGATACCCTCTACTCAAAAATCATAAACCTTTGGAAGCCCTCTGGTAAGTTGAAATTGATAGAGCTTGAAGGTGGGTGCTATATGCTTAAATTTGAAAACGAATACGACTACCATACTGCTCTGTTAGGGGGACCATGGGTGATACTAGGACATTACTTGACGGTGCACCCCTGGGAACCATCTTTCTCCCCTTTAAACCTTGAAATCAAACAGGTCTATGTTTGGGTCCGACTACCGGGTTTACCATATCATTACTACCATAAAAGTGTCCTTCGCGCTATCAGTGATGTTATCAGGCAATTGCTCAAGATTGATTATGATACTGAAGTTTATGATAAAGCGAGATTTGCTAGGCTTGCGGTGAAGATCGATTTAACTAAGCCATTGGTATCTATGATCAAGCTGGATGGAGTTACACAATTTGTTGAGCATGGGGGACTCCCCATCATTTGCTATCATTGCGGCCGTTACGGCCATGCCCCATTAAATAATAGCACCATGCAGCATCAGCCGCTTCATCAAGGTTGCCGGAAAGTGCTTCGGTTAACTGATGTACAAGCTCCCTTAGCCTCAGAAGTGTGGGCGCGTGAGGAGCAGTTGTTTGGTGCTTGGATGAAGGCACTTTCTCATGGAGGACAATTTGGCAGATCCACCGAAAAAGCTTCTGACAGTGCTACCCATGTCAGTGAAAATGGAGGCAATAGATTTAATATCCTATCTCCCTCGGACTGCATAGATGAACATCAGAATGGAAACTTGCCTACTGCAACAGGTTTAGAAAAAGATCTCCTTGTTGATTATGACCATACAAGTGGAAAGCACGAGAAGGAAGAGACAGCAAGATCAACGTCTCGAAAGAGCAAAAAACCTGATAAAGGTACTAGCCCCAAGAAAGCTCCGCTATCCAAAGCCACCAACGACTCTCTCTTTGATTCTAGACAATCTTATGTTACATTACAAGATACCCACACCGCCCTCAATCCGATGGACCAGAAAAGCAAACACAATACTGGGACAACTCTCTCTAAACCCAAATTGAACACACGAGCAGGTAAGGAAAATTTTCTACCCAAGCTTCAGACAAAGGCCGATCTAAGAAGGGGGATAGAGTGCAAACAAATGTTAAAATAAAAAGTCTCCAAACCAGGCCTAGAGATAATGTTGGAACACCATTAGAGGGGTAACGAAAGCTCTAGCAGAAGCGCTAGGTGCTTTAGTACCTTCTGATGAGGAATTCGCATTCATGGAAGCCAATCGAATCTAGTTTTGAAGATGATACTGCATCGGAACGCTTTGGAAGGGAGCACTAATTATCTGATTCTTTCTGATGAATAAAGTCATACTCGTTTGGAACTGCCAGGGAGCTGCTTCGTGTAATTTCATAAAGTGTTTAAATCCCTTCTACAGGTTTATTAGCTGGCTATTGTGGTGATTGTAGAGCATCGCATCTCTGGAAATAAAGCTGGTCAAGTTATTAGAAAAACCGGGTACCCCAACTCACTTAGAGTAGAAGCCATGTGCTTTTCTGGGGGCATTTGGATTTTGTGGTCCAATCAAGTTAAATTGCAGATTTTAGCCAACCACAAACAATTTACTCATACTTCAATTCAAGATTATATGAGTGGTACATCCTTCCTCTTCACAACTATATATGATAGCCCAAATGCCTCTCTCAGAGATAGATTATGGAGAGATCTTCTTGCCTTGCCTATTGGAGACGATGATGAACGGCTTCTCTCAGGAAATTTTAACGTAGCTTTGACTATTGATGAAAGCAAAGGTGACGCTTTTCGAACCCAAGCTGGCTGTAAAGCCTTTACCTCTACATAGCTGGGCTAATTGACTTGGGATACGTAGGCCCAAAGTATACTTGGAAACGAGGGGGACTACTGGTTCGTCTTGATAGAGCCTTGAGCAATAAAAAATCGATCACAAATCATCCCAACGCCACTGTCATGCACCTGCCAAGAATTCAAAGTGATCATCGGCCCCTACTTATTAATTCAAAAGGCAGACAACAAGCTGTGGAAAAGCCATTTCGGTTTCTTGCTGCTTGGGCGCTTCACCCAACCTATAAAAATCTGGTTGCAAAGTGTTGGACAAATGACCGAAGCCTAGTGGATAACATTGCTCACTTCACAAACGAGGCTCAGATATGGAATAAAGATGTTTTTGGCATGTCGGCCAAAGCAAGAAAAGACTCAGAGCAAGGATTAATGGGGTACAAAAATTGCTTGAGTGGTACCCATTCTCTTCCCACCTTCTTGAAGTAGAGCATTCTCTTTTAACTGAGTATGAACATATTTGCCTTCGAGAAGAGTTGCTATGGATGCAAAACTCACGCAGCCAGTGGATTTGTGATAGTGACCGTAATACGCATTTTTATCACACTAAAGCTCTAATCAGAAGACGCTACAATAAGATCATGATGCTGAAAACTGAGAATGGTGATTGGGAAGCTGATCTAGACAAATTGCGTACAATGGCATTAGATTACTTTGCCACCTTTTACAGCAATGACAAGCCACACTTTGTTCCACATAATTATAGAGGTTTGTTCCCCTTCTTACCTAAGTCAATGATATCACTCATTGATTGCCCTATTACAAAAGCAGAAACTAAATAGTCTCTTTTTCAAATGTCACCACTTCAATCCCCTGGAGCCGAAAGGTTACATGCATTCTTCTTCCAAAATCAGTGGGAGACGGTTGGCGACTCGGTATTTTGTGAAGTTAAATCCATTTTTTGAAGGAGGAGACATCAATCCAAGCTTCAACCGCACTCTAATTACCTTAATTCCTAAAGTTGATCATCTATCAACGCTGAAGGAGTTTATGGTGCGAACCCAAAGGGAAAGATTCTAAGAACCCACAACCAATTTGAAATATATGCATCTCAAGAATGATAAACAAAATGTTGAACGATCCACTTGAACTCTTGAACACGGAAGAACAAGGACCCTAAGTGTTGGAAGACGTCATAAGGATGATCCAGCCTTGATAAGTCTGTTAGAGAATCCTCTCTCAAGTCTGAAAATGCAAGAATGCAATTCTTTAATCTCAAAACTCAAAACATAATCTAATATGATTTCAAGAATAAGGAGTACAATGTATTTATAGAGATTACATTTTGAAATCATATCCTAAAAATTTGAAATTCAATCAAGAATCTAAAAAGATAAAATTCAAATATAAAACTGATATCTATCCCAAAATCTAGGGATAAGGATATCCAAAAAAATATCTTTTATCTAATCCTATCTAATTCAAAATACAGAATTTCGTATAAATAACTAAATAAATAAAAGATATTAAGCATCTTAGGTCTAAAATGTAATTATTTAGGCCTGAATAAGTCCTTCTATGTATATCCCATAGTTCAAACCCTTTAATTTAAAGTCTCCAAACCTAAAATATGATCTGCAGGTCCATTTTCAGCCCAAATCAAAGTAATGACGTCATTGGAGTCTTCATTCTCATTTGTTGCTACAAATGCCATTTGCTTTGTTAAAATCTCTTGCATAAGCCCATTCAATACTTCATTAATTCTTTTGGCTCTTGCTCTTGTAATTGGTTCACTTGGAATTTCAAAAGGCTTATTTGAATTTGATGCATCCTGTTGGATCGCATCATTCCCTCTCTCCTCAAAGAGATTCGTCCTCAAATTTTCAGCATGTGAAGAAAGTATAAGCTCAATGCTTTCTAAGGATAAAAATCGATCAAGTGGCTTCTTAGGAAACATGTCTAAGAATACCTGCAACAAACTAAAATCAGAATGAAAGTAATGATTATTAATCAAGGAATTATCCTTGTAATAATTCTGAATCTTACTTTTCTTACAACTATTTTCATATTTCTTTTCTCTCAATTCAAAACTCTCTTTTTTATTCTTTTTGTTTTGAGAACACTCTATACTCTCAATCAATTTTTCTCCTTCAAACATAGGTTTTCTCTCTATAACAGTCTAACAAAACTCACTCCCACTTATATTTTCACTATTCTTTTCATCATTGAGGGGATCTTCTTCAATCACACTATCATTACTTGAAATAAGGATTTCTTCTTCGATACATTTTTTTGCATGATTTTTGACATTGAATTCTTCTTCAACAACAAGATCATTACATGGAATAGGGACATCTTCTTCTGTACGTTTTTCCTCATGATTTTGAAGATTTACTTCTTCCTCCTCCTCCTTGGTTGCCTCTATAACAAGGGCAACAATAATCGCAATTTCAATTTCTTTTGAATTTGATCTATCTTTCAAAACTTCCTCTTGCTTGATTTTGCGCTCATACTTAGCAACTGGAGGAACCAAATCTCCGATATCTATGAAGCACCACCATTTTGTGAAATTGGCTAATTCAGGATTAAGCCCACTTACAAAATTATCCTTAGTGGCCCTTGGAGTTTCCTTTACACAAGCTCTTATCATAGCTAACTCCATCTCTTAAAAATAAGCCTCAACACACATGGAGCCTTGTTTCAACTCTTTCAACTTTCTATAAAATTTTTGTTTTGACTTGCAGTTGTGATGAGACATCCATTGATCTACACCAGTAGTTATCCTTTGGAGTCCTTTTAGCAAGATTTGAAGATCCTTTAGAAGCTCTTTTTCACCATACATATCGATACTTTTTTTCTCAATCTTTAAATTCCTCTTGAGGATCTTTAAAGAACTAAGCAATTCAATCAAAGCTATCATAGTTTGCAGAATCAACATAACACTTAGAAATTTTGAGATATCAAAGAGTTCAAGAAAATCAAGAATGATAAAAAGATTGTTCAAGAAATCAAGAATGACAAAAGATTGTTCAAGAATGACACAAAGGTATTCTTTTTTTTTTTAATCTTTTTTCTTTTTTTTCAAAATATAAAGAATAAATGAAATCTACAAAAAAAAACTCAAGAACACAAACTGAAACCAAAAATCCCAGAAAACGCGTTCAATTTGAAATGAATGGAATGCAACCTAGAAATCTCAGATTGAAACGGTTCCAAAATGAGTAGAAAGATGAAACTTTGAACAATGAAAAAAGACCTATTAAACATTGAAAAACACAAAGAAAAAGTGGATGAAAAGATGGAAAGAAATTTGAAGACGAATAGAAATGACCAGACACAAGAAATGAAAAACAAATGAATGAAAATAAAATTGAATGAACAGATAGATAAAACTTGAGTTAGAACCGAAGCTCTGATACCAAGATGGTGCGATCTCAAAGGAAAAAATCACAAGAACCCACGTCCAATTTGAAATATATGCACTCCATGAACGCTAAGCAAAAGGTTGAACGATCTACTTGAACCCTTGAACACGGAAGAACAAGGATCCTAAGTGTTAGAATACACCACAAGGATGATCAAGCCTTGATAAGTCTGTTAGTTCAATAAAGAATCCTAGAGAAAATCCTCTCTCAAGTCTGAAGTTGCAAGAATACAATTCTTTAATCTCAAAACTCAAAACATAATCTGATCTGATTTCAAGAATAAGGAGTACAATATATTTATAGAGATTACATTTTGAAATCATATCATAAAAATTTGAAATTCAATCAAGAATCCAAAAAGATAAAATTCAAATCTAAAACTGATATCTATCCCAAAATCTAGAGATAAGGATATTCAAAAAAAATATCTTCTATCTAATCCTATGTATAGCCCATAGTCCAAACCCTTTAATTTGAAGCCTCCAAACCTAAAATATGATCTGCAGATTCATTTTCAGCCCAAATCAAAATTAATGACGTCATTGGAGTCTTCATTCAAATTTGTTGCTACAAATGCCATTTGCTTTGTTAAAATCTCTTGCACAGGCACATTTAATACTTCCTAAGATAATTGCTACTAGATTGAGCCTAGCTATGCTATTGATCACTCTTCCTTATCAAACTAGCTTCATTAAGGGCCACAACATCACAGATAACATAATTATCATGCAAGAAGCTATACACTCTATGAGGAGAAAAAATGGTAAGACGGGGGGATGTCGATTAAGGTAGATCTTAAAAAAGTTTTTGATCAGCTTAATTGGAATTTTATTGTTGATACTCTAAAGGAGGCACATATTCTTGCTAATATCATTACTATTATTATGAAATGTGTCACCACAGCTTCCATGCAGGTTATCTGGAATGGGAAACCTTCATAGTCTTTCCTTCCCCAACATGGAATTGGACAAGGTAAACCGTTATCTCCATACATTTTTGTCTTATGTATGGAAAGGCTATCTCAAGCTATTAGCTAGGAAGTCACTATAGGTGCTTGGCATCCCATCCACATGGGGAAGCAAGGTCCATTGTTATCCCATCTATTCTTTGTAATCTTGTTTAGTACTACAGAGGAGTCTCAACTTAGTCTCAACCACATACTCTTGGATGATTTTTGTTTGTCATCGTGGTAAAAGGTTAGTGAAGCCAAGACAATGATATATTTTTCTAAGAATGTTCAGCCTTGTGAGGAAAACTCAATTTGCAATAAATTGGGTTTCAAGACAACAGATTTGCTTGGAAATTATTTGGGTGTTCCTTTACTTCATAGCAAAGCTACCAAGGACACGTACCAATACATTGAGGAACAAGTGCAACAAAAACTATCAGGCTGGAAGGCTTCATCATTTAGCAAGACGCATAAGTCTTGCTCAGTCTATTTTATCAGTGATTCCCATTTATGCTATGGAATCTACATGTTTGCCTACCTCAACATGTACAAGGATCTAATCGATCATCGGGAATTTTGTTTCGAGTTCCACAAACCAGCATAAAGGAGTCCATCTTATCCACTAGAGCTCAATGTGCCAACCAAAACAATGTGGTGGATGTGGACTTAAGAACCTTGAGAGACAAAACTCAGCTTTCCTCATGAAGCTTATTTTTGTTGTTATTACCAAACCTGATCTTCTTTGGGTTTAAGTCCTTAAAGAAAAATATGGATGGCTTGAAAGATAGGCGAACAGATCAAAGAACCCAAATGCATCCCACTTGTGGGGAAGCATCCTTACAATATGGGAAACTACAAACATGGGCATGATCTAGAGAGTTGGCAATAGGACGCACACTAAATTCTGGACAGATTTTTGGGTAGGTGATTTGGGCCCTCTTTGCAACCTGACATTCACTCCAATTGGGGAGGCCAATCAAACCAAGACCATTGACTATTTCATCTCCCTAAATGGGTCTTGGAAAACACATGACTTTGCAGGGTTTCTACCTCCAAACATTACTAACCAAATAATGAATCATAGAGTGCCTCTTCCATATGATCCACCTGATAGATATGAATGGCATCTTGGGAGCAAAGGAGAATTTACCGCACAGTTTGCGTATTGCATGCTTATGAGGGATGAATGGAATAATGGAAATCCCAAGTGGAACCTTGCTTGCAACTGGCCAGGGCCTCAACGAATTAAAACATGTCTATGGCTAGCTCTACACAACAAAATCCTCACTAATGTGGAAAGGGTTAAGCGGCATACGGCTTCTGCGGATGTTTGTGGGATATGCAGATGTGAAGCAGAAGATCTCAACCATGTTCTTAGATCCTGCAACCAAGCTTCTTCATGCTGGAATCTCATGGTTCCCAACCATCTTCAAGACCAATTCTGTCACTGCTCTTTTACTAATTGGATGCTTGGGAACCTTGGGTCATGCAAAACTAACGCGCCATGGTGCATAGCTTTCGGCACATTATGTTGGAAACTGTGGGAAGCAAGAAATAGAAGATTGTTTTGCAATGAAACTACCCAGCCTCACCAACTCATCAATCAAGTCCTCTCTAAGTGAGCATACAATGACAGCACATAAATTGTACAAGAGTATAAGATTAGCTTGATTTAGCCATGCCCTTTCTAGCTTTGTACTTGTGATATTTTTGGACCGATATCCTTGTAAATATTTTATGCAATAAAATCCTTCTTTCACACAAAAAAAAAAAGATGCATGTATCAAATTAAAAATTGAGAAAAGGTATCTAGCCACAAATTAAAGGAAAGGGTAATTTTATATATACTCTTCAAGTTTTGGAAATTAAGATTTTAGAATAATACTTTTGTTTTTTGAAGAAATAAGAGTGTAGATACGAACTTGTAATTTTTGTTGTAAAAAAAGATCTTTTTGACTTTGTCTTTGATATGTTGCAGCGGAATGCAAAAGACTGGTTTATAAATAATGAAGTTTTAGAGCAAGTCACAATTTACTAATAATTAATTTAATTTTTTTTAATTTTCATTAATTAATTGTCCAGCTCGTCCATATGGCATTTGAGTATGATTCTTGCTATAAGTCAACTTTAATTACTCATCTCATATTAACAGATGACAGTTAAGTAATTAAATATACCTTAAATCAATAATTTTTTTAGTTTTAATTTATCGAAATTATGTCTCTCTTTACAATTACAACTCACCATCATCTATCTCTCTGTCTTTATAACAAAAATTAAATATTGCAGAACTGATAATGCATAATAGAAGCTCATGGAATCCTCTTGGCTAGAACATATATTTGGTAAGCTATTTAAATCCTTTTCACATAGCAAGAGAAATACTTGCCACTCCAATTTCTCTTACAAATGAGGTTGATAAAATTCTCTGTATGGTAGTACCATTAGTGCTTATAGTATTAAAGAAGGCTTTAAAATTTTTCTGGACCAAGAATTCAATTTTTCCATGAACACATAACCTTTTTGGAAAATTTTATGGTCAATTAAATTGACATACAAGTGTCTGTTGTTCATATGGAAATTAATTCACAAAGCTCTCCCTACAATAGATAATCTTAAATCTCATCATATAAATATTGAGGGGCAATGTTTATTTCGATGTATACAACAAGAGACTCTTGATCATATTTTGTTCGCATGTCCATATGCTCAAGTGATTCGGTTTGGATGTTTGTCTATAAGACCACAAGGACATAGGATATCAAACTTTGTGCAATGGTTAAATGATACAATTATACACCTTCATTCAAATGGACATATACAAGAATTAAAAGCAATCATCTTGTTGAATTTATTATGGATGAAGCGAATGCTGGCATTGCATGAAGGAAAAATTGGGATTCCATCAAATGTTATAGAGAAAATTTCCAGCTTCTTATCAACGGTTGATTGGTCTTTCTCTGGAAATTCCCAAGAAGATCCTATGATTCTTCATGTTGTCATTAGATCTTTGACAACATCTCCATCTTATCAATGGAGAATAATGATGAGGAAAGTTAAAAGAGGATCTTTTAAGTTCTGTCTCATTTATCTACCTCTATGATTTGCCTTCAATATCTTTTAGTTGGAAAAGAGTTACAATTTATAGCACAGTTTTTTGGTTATATTGCTTACGTGCTCTTTTATGCTGGATATGCAATTTCGGGCTTCTGATGAATGACTTGTGGAATCTCAATATTGCAAAAGTCAATGGCAAGTCGGTAGACCACAAATGAATTTTCTCATCCCAATCAGGAGTAGTTCAATTAGACATATCCTTCTTTCTAAGTTTCTTTTAATAGGTTATGTAATTTATTTCCTTTTAATTTGAACTCATATAACTTGTAGGATATACATATATATATATATTAATGATATCATTTTGTTTTTCCTCAAAAAAAAATTAAATAAAGTTAAAATTGAAAAACATTCATTAATAACCTCTAAGTAAATTTAACTTAGGACAAACTTTTTTCTACAACTAGATTTATAACAAGGATCATAGTAGTAGGAATTAATGTGTACAGAAAACAGGGCTTATATTTAGTAAAAGTGGATTGTTTCTAAAACGCAAATCCCTACTGAAATATGTATCCATATTTACCTTCAATGAGAAAAAATATATGAGAGAAGAGGAAGAATAATTAATGTGTGGGGTTTCACAAGGAGAAGAAAAGTGCTCTTTATTAGTCAAGAACTATCCTATTCATCATTTGGAATTCTCCAAAGCCATCTTAATTCTAAATTGCTAATTGGGTTGAGTTGGTGAGGTTGATGGATATGAAGTTAAAACTTAAAAGAAGCAAAAGCATACAAAATGAGATTATGTTAGTACGTACGGTCATCATTTTTGTCAAGAAATCGCTGCATTTAACATTTTTGGATTGACCACGTAAACACTAATGGACAAAATGAAAGATGATGAAAAGACTTTGAGAAGCATTATTAGTCTTATTTAAAATATATATAATTAATTAAAACATTTGTGTTTGGAATACAATTGAGGTGGCTAGTTAATGGAATATTCTTTGCTAAATTAAAAGACGTGTTTGGTTGTCCCATTGACTAATTAACCCACTTTTTATATTATATTCACTAATTGGCTTCCCGGTATTTCCTTAGCAAGTCCATGAGTTGTTCTTGTTCATTACACAGTATCCTTCCACTAAAACATGAAAATTTTAGCTATAATTAATAATTATTATGTAAATGAGCATATTTGATTATCTAATTTTACACAAAGTTTCCGGGTTATTCTTTTAATTTTATATAGTGCTTCTAGTTCTTAATATAATATTCAATTAATTTTTTTAAGTAGATTAAGGAAGCTAAATAAATTATTTAAAATTATTTATTTTTATTATTAGATTATTTTAATTTATAAGTTAAGAAAATTAGTTCTGAAAAAAATGATAAATATAAATATTTTAAAATAATTTATATATCTTCATTAATATCTAAAAAAGTCCAATGT
>QFDD01007553.1:0-14189 GCA_006871305.1 Vachellia collinsii
CCCCCCGATTCATCCTCTTTCTTCCGATTTCACTAATGACCTTTTGATGGGTTCTGGCTAGAAATTTTAACGGTGGCAAAAATACTCTAACCAAGTTATTAAATGCTTATCATTAGTTGAGATCAATCACATTTCACTGATTTCGAAAACAATTTTTGTCACTGAAATTTCTGACAATTTATTAATTTTATTACCTAAAATTTGTCCTTGGCGATCACCTTTTTTTCTTTTTTGTCACTGAAATTTCAACCCCCCTTTTTTGCTACTAGGATTAAGGTGTAAGAATAGTCAAAAAAATTTATCAAATGAGCGTTCAGATATAATTTTCAGAAGTGCAAAAATACCTTTTATGTTGTTCAAAAGAAGCTACTGACATCGTAAATAAATTTTGGAAGCAAAAGTATGTATAAAGATTCTAAAAGGGTGCTATAATACAATCACTACTTATTCTATTAACAACGAACATTTAGAGACAACATGGCGACTAAAAATGCTAATTTGGATACATACTTGCACAAAAAATGCAACAAACATAAAAATTATTCCACTACTCCTTGATTGTTGCCTATCCCACCTTCAGATCATCACCATTATCATCATCCCCTTCTACTGTATCCTCCTCCTTCCATCGGAAACGTAGACGAACCCCAGAAAACTCAATGTCATACAGTCTCTATTTTATGCATCCTTACTAAGAAATTACAGGTTATCAAAAATTTAAAATGATATAGAGTAAAAGAAGATCAGAAACCATGAAATCAAAACAAACAAAATCAGAAACTGTGAAGAATCATAGAAATCATCATCATCATCATCTACCACTGTTAGTCAAACCAATTTCATCAGTGAAGAACGAGGTTTAACTGAGGAACCATGGAAGTGGATAATCAACATCAAACACATAATCCGATCTTGAAACAATCAACCTCAATGATATCAAACACATATAACCAAGGAAATTAAAAACGGAAAAATCATGTCCTGAACCCCCAATCTTTCAAAAACCCACAACTAATGAGAAGAATTAGTCATATCTGCTTCAATGATATACGAGAGGAAGAAGAACGGTGAGGTCTGTGGTTAATTTGCAGAAATTGGAAACCCATGTCTAAGAAATCGTGAGTTTAGGCAATTCGATCGAACAAATCTGACTCAACAACTGTAGTGGGAAAATGGACAAGACGAGGTTGGGGTGCGTCGTTGGTGGAAGAGACGAAGGAGAAGAAAGTAATTTCCTCGCTGTCGCTAGGTTAGTTTGTGGATGTAACAATTGGTTTAAGGGAAAAAACAGCTCTCGCTGGTGGAGGTGTGAACGGAAGAGGGTGGCATGAAAATTGGTTGAAGATGAAGTTTGGTTGTCAATGCTGCTGCCGTGCACTAGGTTGTGCTCAACGTGACCGGCATTAGTGTGAAAGGTGGAAGAGGAGACGTGAAAATTAAAAGGATACAAAAGGGAAAGTCTGCCACATCATACAATTAAAATGGCCAGGGTGGAATACAGCTGGACAAATAGTGGGGCTCACAACTTTAAATAAATGGGTTTTCCGAAAAATTGAACATAATAGCATTTTAGGGCTCTTTCGAAATCATAATAGGTATTTTAACACAAAATTTATTTATAGTGTCAACAGCTCTTTTTTGAAAAAAATAAAAAGTATTTTTTTTTTACCTTTATTTTTAAATATAGTCTAATATCATTTTTTTTTTACAATGGAACCTTTATTATTTTTGCTTATACATAAGTAACTACATTAGGTTATATTTAACAATTATGACACTTTTGCTTCCAATTTGAGTGTTTAGAGATATTTTTACACCTCCAAAAACTATATCATAGTAGTCGCACTTTTGATATCTCTGCACATTATCCCTTGTTATTGTAGCATTATCATCTTATTTTAATATTTCTTTCAAATTAATATTTTGCAAGTTTGACCCTCAAGTGCAGAGTTTAATGTTTATCAAAATAGTACCCCGCATAACAAGTTATTAATTAATGTTTTTTAAATGAAAATTTAAAAACTGTTTGCTTTTCCCTTTTTATTTTTTAATTAACTGTTGTGTATAAAAATAGAAATCTATATCAAAAAACGAAAAACTTAAAATAACTGTTATATGTTTTATTATTGTATTTTTTTTTATCTTTTGTTACTTTTCCCAACTTTGTTTTGCTGATCACGGCTAGCATTGAACTGGAAACCTCTAATTTAGCTTTAAGCATCAAAATCTAATCATAAGAACCAAAATTACCGGTTATTTTTTCCCATTATACCTCATGGCCAAATTATATACCTTGTCTCTCTCGTTTAAGTCATTTCAGTCCTCCGGCACCCTCTATTGAATCTCATCTTCTCTCGGTTTTTTAAATTGATTTTAAAAATTGTTTCAAACTAACTTTTATGTTTCCTTTTCGTTTTCAAATACAATTTTTTCGAAGAATCATCCAAACAAAACTTTTTGTCTTTCCTTCTCACAACTTGTTTTTACAAAATAAATCTGTAAAATTATTAAAAAAAACAGGAAACAGAAACAAAAAGGGCTTAGATCTGGCTGGACACATAACATGGAATCTGAGAAAGCAAGGTGCATAATTGAACACCCACGACTTTTCATCCATAAAACCATTTTTATTTCTATTTTTCTCTTCAGTTCATTTTGCACATCAAGTAATCTTAAAGCTGCCATCTCGCTAATACAAAGACAGACAATCCCAACAATGGGTGTCGACAAATAAAAACCATAGGATATTATTTGGCACATCGAATTGACAAAATAGAACTTGTGATGCAATAATAACGACATCGTGTAAAAACTTCACTACATGGAATACTTTATAGGCTAAGACTGGACAATTTACACATAATCAAAGGATTAACTAATGACGTAGCAATGTTGAGATCACTTTAGTGCTCTGTTTTTACTCTCACATCTCCGTTGGGTAATGCACTTTGTGCCTGTGCAAGACGTTTCATCTCCTGCACAAGAGCAACAAGCTTCAGATTTATGGCAATTACATAACTTTAACAATTTATTTCTAGTAGTTCCCTAAAAAAATGAAAACAAAAGAAAAAACCTTATAGCCTTAACTAGATATCCAATTTGCCTCCCGAATTAATCATCGCACGTATTTTATTTTATATGCTATTATATACATAGAAAGGCTCAAATGACTTTTAGTTCCTCTTAAATATAGATTTTAGGTATGTTTATATGCATGCATACATATATAATCAAGCTCAAAAATCCGTTCACTTGAATACTAGATCTAATTGTGAGTGAGTTAACACATTAATAGCATTCAAGTTAAGGAACTATGTTCGATGGTAAATTTTAGATAGATACATGACAGAGGAAAAACTATATCAATTAAAAAATGCAAGGGACCCAGTTTGTTAACTAGGACATCAGGTCGTATTCTCTAATAAGATGCTTGATGCATATTTGATTTATATGCTTCAGCTGGAGAACGGATGCAGATTCTCTGCACCAAAGATCTGAGCAACACTACTGCAGCTACATGTCCATAAACCCTCAATCATTCTGTTTCTTAGCAGCCACAAGTTTTATTTTTGAGTTGGTTGCCATTGATGCTTCTTGTTTTGCAGCTTGCTGGTGAAGGTTTCAGTAGTTAAAAGCTATATTTTGCTGACAAAATCAGTATTTACAGACTCATTTGAACGGTGTAATTCTGGAGGTAAAGGTTTGATTTCATTGTGAATTGTTGTTCATTATTAAAAAAGAAAGAGGAGGCTGGGAGTGAAAAGAAGAGAGAGCATAGCAAGAGAGCTAAGAAGACAACATGAAGAACTAGAACACAAAACCAGAAGAAAAGAAAGAGCAAGGAGGACTGATACTGCCCCAGGTTCACATCGATCAACACATATGAGAGATTATTCACTTTGGCTTGAGTCAAGAAGAGAGGATGAAAACCAGTTACTTTTTCAATACATGGTTATGTGCTTGTGATTTCTTTCTACTTTGTTTTAGTTTTCTTTACACTTTTGCCAAAATTACGATTTGGTCTCTAGCGTCCTTAAAATCCTTGATCACAATCTATAGCTTCTTGTAGTTTTTTTTCCCAGTGTCAAGATAGTGATGTGGAAAAAAGTGGAAGAGTGTGGGAGGCTTTGGATAGTTATGCCTGTGACAAGTAAGTTGCCTCAGTGTTGCATTAAACTTGAATGGCTGGATGGAGAGTTGAGGTCATGGATTGCCACTTCAAGAGGGTCGACCAATTGCAAAAAAAGGAAGGATTAGGTGAGAAACAGCTTATGCTGCTTGCAGATGAGGTGTAGAGATTCTGTTGTAACTTTTAATTGAGAGCAAATAGTAGAATTAATTGTAAGTATAGGCTAATCTATGAGTTCTCAAGTGCTTCATAGTTTGCTTAACATATTGTCTTTTACCTATTTTGAATAAAGCAAAACATGAGCATATTTTCTTAGGCTTGCCAAAGTATATACTTTCTCAGTCCCTCATATTATCCTGTGAATTTCAAGTTCTATTGTTATAACATAAATCATTTAATTTGGCTAATAATGAAGTCAAAGGATAGGTATGGACCAGCTCAGTTCAACTGACCAGGTATAAATCAGTTCCCAGAAATCAGTCTTGTCTCAAATTTCAAGGCCACTAAAGTTCATTTCACAGTGAAAATTCACAAAGTTCAGATGACAATAAGATATACCTCTACCACCCGCCCCCCTTACCCTATTTCCTCAGATTAATGGACTAACTAGCTGTAATTGTAATAGTATAACAAGTGAACAAGCTCAGGGAACAAACTCAGAAAGTTATGTTCTGTTCTACAATTGAATTAAGAATAGCCAAAAAAACATATACTTACCGCAGCAGTAGTAGCACGACTCTCCCTATAAGCTTCAACCTCATCAGGGAAGTTTTGCTCTAATTCTTCCAGAAGATGCTTGCGTAAACTCTGCTTCCAACACAAAAGCTAAGTTAGACTAAAGAAACATGTACATGAGGACACGAAATGTAAAATGAAAAACGTCCAAATCCATAGATATAAAGAATTAAATTCAACCTTCAAAGCATCTGATTTTCCTTTGGTGATTTGATTTTTTGCAACACAGTTCATTATTACATCCTTTGTAAATTCATCTGGATTCTTGCCATCATCAATTAAACTGAACCCAGCAGCAAAGTAACAAACAAGGTTAAACGATAAAAAGCTTGCATTAGGATGTAAATGCACTAAGGAAGAGAATTCAAAAGGCAAAGAACTCACTTGACAACTTCCATAGGAACCTGAATGTTGCACTTCTCAGCCAACTTGATCATATTGTCAAGCTCCAGGACAAGACCATTTCTTGAAATTAAAGTAAATTATGATCAATATAATGTCTGTCAACCGTAGTAAACAGAAGTGAAATAAGATAAATGGAATTATTAGAAAGGGATGGAAGACAAGTACATGCGTTGCAGGAGAGGCATTTGAAAGGCAGGGTTATAGGAAGAGACAGTAAGATAAAGCTGATGAATGAGGCCCAACGTTTTTTGAATGGAATTGATAACCTGGTTTAGCTTCTGCATAGAATCATCACCAGTTGATGCAGGAGACGATGTATCATTTGTTTGAGGGATCAACATCCCATTGCCACCACTTCCACCATTTCCTCCTGTCGTTACACTACTCTGGGATGACTCCATTTGTGTACTTTTCTATGAAATTTCTGAAAAAGCATTAAAAGTGTTCAAAAATAAACAATCATGACAACAATCTGTGTTGGAATTTTTTTAATACACAGAAATAATGAAAACATGAAGCTTTGCACTCTTTTACCGCTAGAGACACAAAGTGCCATCTTCCTTCTTATTTTACACTAAAAAAAAAAATGCTCATGAATGATAATTCTTCCAGAGGAGAACAGCTAAAAAAATAATAGTGGAGAAAGAGAAGAATAATAGAAAGAGTTAAACTTAATTATTCATTACTAAGAGTTAAGCATAGGAACTAGGCATAAATTTCAAATGTTTTCTTATTTTAAATAGCATTGGTTATCAAATGAATTATCATTTCTTAAGGCTTTAATGGTTATTTCGTTGATATGATTGTGACTTAGTATTATCATTTTAAAAGTTACTACGAGTTATCAGTATCATTAGTAAGCAGTACACGTAAGACAATGTGACCTTGATTTCGCATTAAAGTATCTTTTAATGCTCTAAAACTTTCCTCCTCTTATTCCTTCTCCTCCCCACTTTATTTGTTCGACATCTCCCTCCTTCTCACTCTCCCCTCCCTTCCTCTATACAAGTATTGTCCAACATCAAATGAAAAATGGTAAATGATAATTAGCATTTAGAAAACTGTTTTATACTGAAAAGCTCCCAACTCTAGATAAGGGTAGGAGGGTTTTTTATAAGCCAAACATCATTTCAGTGATCTCTTTATTGGTAATAGTTATCCAACAACAGAGTCAAGTCATTTATCAGATCATGCATCACAAATACCTTAAAAATTTTATAAGGAGATTAACAACCGAATGTCAATACACAACAAATACAACATTGCAAAACAAAACAATCTAAGCAAACAAGTCACCAGTCATCAAAGTGAAGAGTTTAAGAGATCGATGATGTTAGAGTTTGACATGTCTGACTTGGGAAAAATGAGATATTTTCTGGGGACTGAAATACTGCAGCATTCTGATGGGATTTATGTATATCCAAGAACATGTGCTCATGAAGTAAAGATTTGGAATGGACAGAAACAATTTGGTGAAGAACCCCATAGTTCCAGGTTGCAAATTGTCAAAGGATGAGAAGGGAGCTAAAATTGATGCTAGTTTGTTCAAACAGGTGGTTGGCAGTCTCATGTACTTAACTGCAACCAGACCAGACCAGATTTGATGTATGGTGTGAGTCTTATCAGCAGATTCATCTCGTGTCCTATAGAGCAACACTGGTTGGCAACAAAAAGGTTGCTAAGATATTTGAAAGGAAAGACTAATCTGGCGATTTTCTACAAGAAAGGAAGCAGTAGGCAACTCACAACTTACTCAGATGGTGATTTTGCTGGAGATCTAGATTATCGGAAGAGTAAAACAGGGTATGTATTCATGCTTAGTTCTGGAGCAGTGGCCTGGTCATCAAAAAAACAGCTTGTGGTTAGCTTATCACCACTAAGGCCGAATACATTGCAGCTGCTTCATGTGCTTGTCAGTGTGTTTGGTTAAGAAGAGTTTTGATGGGGCTTCATTACGTGCAGGAGAGATGTACTACAATTTTGTGCGATAACAGTTCAACTATTAAACTATCTAATCATCCAGTTCTTCATGGAAGAAGCAAGCACATTGACATCAGATTTCATCTTCTTCATGAATTGGTAAGAGATAGTGTGGTTAATTTAAGTCATTGAAATACTCAAGACCAAGTAGCTGACATAATGACAAAGCCACTCAGGTTCGAGGCTTTTTTGAAGCTTCATAGTTTGCTGGGCATGTGTGAAGTTCCTAATATAAACTGCATGCATTCTGCATACAGTTTAAATGAGGGAATGTTAGGTCTGATTTTTTAATTAATTTTAGTCTGTTAAATAAGTCCTATTCTATAGTAATTAGTGGTTAGTGTTTTGATGAATTCCTTTTAGTATGTTACCACGTTTTTAGGATTTTGTTAAGCGTGGGTTGTTATTTCAATATTATCTCTTTGTAAAAGGCTATATATGTCTGCAGTTTACTCTCAGTAAGATGACTTTTCATTCAAACTCGTGTGCTAAGTTTCTGAGTGTTCTCCACATGCAGAACTATAACAGGCTATTGAATCAAAAACTAGTAAGCGAAGTTTTTTCAAAGAAAAACAACCCAAACAAGAAGAAGCAAACTCAGTCTTTATTCGAAAGCGTCCATATTCAAGCGATTACATGACCAGATTCAAAGCCAAATCAAAATGAAAAACTTTAGAACAAAACAAGAAATGGTGCGACGGCGCCCGACACTGGGTTAACAACATCAGATGACGCTAGGAACAGATTCAAATCTAGATTCATAGCCAGCTCGAAGAATTCAATCTCACCGAATTTAGGGAGTAGACAAAACCCTAGGGTTCGAACCTTCTTCAATTCTTGCCACAGAGCAACCACGCAGGGCTGACAACGGCGGCGGGCGTCCAACGGTGAGCTCGACCAAGTGCGGAATTCTTGTTCGTGATGAAGAAAAATGGATCCCCTGCTTTCTGGATCTTGTTCAACTCTTCGTTATCAAAAAGAAATCCCCGGGAGCTTATTATTAATGAAGAACTCTGGAGGCTGGAAGGAAGCAGAAGCAATGAGGCAAATGAAAAGCCCAAGGGTAGATTAATTATTAAAAATTGTAAATAAAATGAGTTTATAATTATAAAAAATACAGATAGTAAATAAATGTATTGATATAGGTTTATTTGAAATTAACTTTTGAAAAGTGATTGTATATATATGAGGAGTTTTATCTCAACTTACATAAAAGTAATTTTAAAAGTGGTTGACAAACATGTTTACAGTGGTAAAAATCCTTAATCTACAATCATGGAACCTGGTTCAATATTTTTACACCCTTTTATCATATTTTTAATACTATTAAAAAAATAAGTTCAATCTGTCCGACAGACTAAAAAATCCTCGCAGGCCTTGTTTGGTTTAAAGTAGAGGAAGGGAGGTGGAGTTAATTAAAGATAGGTGAGATTAAGTGAGAGGAGGTTATGAGTTTTGTTTGGTTCAAAGGGAGGTGATGGTATGGAAGATATTTTAATTATTGTTGTTTGATTCAGAATGGGAGATAAGGAGAGCAAATTATAAATTGATAGTTATACCTTTATTATTTTATTTATGTTTTTCTCTTTTATTCATAGTATTTATATTACAATAACCATTTTTTATAATATTTGAATTACAAAAACGCATTACTTTTAGTTCTATATGATAAAATAATTTTATATAATCTTTAAAAGATAATATTATTATTTTAACATGTTATTTCATTTTTAATGATGTTATTGTATCAAAATTTAATCTTGAATGATAATATAAATAAATAAAGAAATATTTAATCATTTTGATCAGGCTACCCAGTAACAACAAATTTAGCTATATGTCCATATTTTTATCTATGAAATCAAAATATACAGCTACTTGACTTGCATATTGACCTAGGCTAATAATTTTAGCAAGAGCCCAACAAAAAGTTATGATTTCCACTGTTGCAAACTCCAAGTTTCTTCCCAACTACCAATTTCTAAAAGGATCCAACTAGAATTATCAAGTGAGAGGACACCAGAACCATGAACGACATCCACGAATATTCTCGATGCAATACCACGTTTAACAAGAAATCAATTGAACTGATAGGAGAAAAGATTAAATAGGGGAGGGAGGGTAGTTGAGTGTCACGAGGAAAGTTGAGGAAGTCGCATCGATTGGGCTTAGCTTCACCATAGTTGGTGTTTTGGACTTGGATTCGTCGAAGGCATCCATGGCAGAACAACAGATTCCTAGAGTCGTTTGAGTCGAAAATACTGAACCCACTTGACAAGGACTATGCAACGATGAACGAAGAACAGGAAACAGAAGCAAAGAACGTGGATGTGCAAGGAAATTGTAGGGGAAATGATTTTTAATAAAAAGGGTAGTGATGGAATTTTTAAAATTAGCATAGGTAATTTAATCAAGTTTAAACCCAATTTTCTCACCCCTCCAAAAAACCCCAATTTAAAGGGTTTAGAGAGAGGAGGGGAGGGTGAGGAAAATGACAAAAATTGGCATTTCACCTCCTTTCATTTTTCCTAACTAAACACACTTATTCCCATCACATTCCTAACTTACCCTAACCTCCCCTCCAAAAATCTCCAACCACACAATGCCTCAATGAATTAGAGCCTTATTTGTTTACTAAAACAAACTTTTTCATTGAATCTTGGCCCAGACCTACAAAGGATTGACCTATAAAGTTCAAATGTAGGCTATGGGCCTTGATTAAACAAGATAAGAAAAGTAAAATAATTGACTAGAAAAATAAGGCAATGCGAAAAAAACAAAATATTTCATCGATATCATATATTGTATACCTTTGTCAGTGTGTGGGTAAGTTTTAATTTCAAAACTCCTTAAAAAATTTATATATAAATAAAAATCATAAATATATAACTCAACAAAATTTATATCTTTTTTATGATTGAAAAAATATTATTTTATAATTGGCTACAAATATTGAAAATAAAAACGCATCAATATGAACAAAAAAATGAAAATATTTTGATAAAAATATAAACAATGAGATATAGATGGTATCTCCAACATTTCTTGTTCTCTCTCAAAACTATTATTACATCATATTAATTTTTAATTTCATAATTGTGTATTTTTCTCTCTTAAGTATATATATCTATAAATTATTAATTTTTATAATGTCAATACCATAAAATAAAACCTAAATCGTTACACACATATTATATTTAACAATTCTAACATTTTTACTGTCATTTTATGCATTTCTACATCTTGGCAAAATATATTATGCTAAACGCAGTTTAAGTGTAAGCTATGTATACTTTTTAACTTTAACGCCAAAACAAATTAATATTCTCATTACAGTAAAAAGAGCCTCATTCATCTTCGATTTCTCTTGAATTATGCCAATCTTAAAAAAATCGAAATAAAACTTCTCTCACATACTTATATCGAATTGTATAAAATTGTTTAAAATAAATTAATTCAAACACTAAAATAAAATAATTTTTAAATAAATATAAAGTTAAAAACATTAAACATGAATCATACATATTATATTTGGATAGCCTAGATTTCGGTCCTCATTGTCCTTAATGAGCACCAGAACCAATTCTCTTTTCTAGAGGCCTCTAAACCATACAATTCCCCCTTATCATTGGTGACTCCAAATACCTTTTTTGTGTATATTTAAACCACCTCTTAAATAATATTTTATCATCTTTTTTTCAATATAGATACCGCTACAAAAACTCTTCTTTGTAATATTCATTATGAAGCTTATATTTTATTGTATGATCACATATATATCTACTCCAATTTTATGTTCTTATTCTCCCTTGTAAATGTACCAAACGCCCATCAAGTTGGGTACAAAGCTAAAAGTGTGTGTGCGCACATTTATTTTATTTAAAAATTACAACTTGCATGAACATTAGATTACACATTAGCTCGGTTGGTTCATGGAGTTTATTGGAATGTAATATATGTGAATGTAATGTAATGGAATAATGATTCTATATCATTTGTTTGGTATATTAACGAGGATTATGAGATAATTCATATTTTATTTATAAAAAAAAGAAAAATGTGAAATAAATTTTTAATTTTATTAACATTAAAAATGAATTATATCAATGTGTAAATATTGATTTATGAAATGTACAAATATTCATATGTTAATTTATACAAGTAATCCGGATTACGTGGCTAAAGCGTTGTAATGGGGATTACCTGATTTGATGTAATCAATTGTAATCATAATTATATTTAATTATATTATTATGCCAACCAACAATGTATTAATAGAATATATTAGGATTACATGTAATCCTTTTTTCTTATAATTAAACCAAAATATTTAACCTATTAGTGGCAATTAATTGGAATGTTAATCTTGTCTTATGTGGAGGAAGGTCTTCTTATTTTATTACTATAATAATCCTATATTTATTTGGTCTAACATAACATAATGTAAATAATACGAAATTTCAATAAGGTTGTAACTTTTTCCAAATATTATCTCTATAGAAGGATTTGAAACCTAATGTAACGATTTTATATGCTCCTGAATAAGAGTAGAACGGAATGATCTTTCATTTTAAACAAAGTTGATAGGTTAATTACCCTTCTTTTGAGTCCTAACTAGATGGTTAATTACTCTTCTATTAGACCGAAGACTGCTCCAATTTCAATATAGCTAGCTACCACGATTTCACAAGCCACGTGACCTTGAACTGAGATGGAATCCGTGTGAATTGACCACAAGTGGCTTCTTGAAGTAGCTTAAAACTTCGTCTCATTTACAAAGAAAATTCTTTAATTTGGTGACTTTTCAGAAAATAAGACCAATACATAATCCTATATTTTGGGGTCAAACCCAAAACTAGTAATTATAATATAAAAACATTAATTATTGAAAACTTCAACATATTAGCAGCCTCCATAACGCAAGTTCTGTAAAACCTTCAACATGTATGAAGTCACAACAATGTCAGTGAAACTCGATGGTATTTCAATCGAATTGATTAAGTTGTCTCGTTCGAAGTATGAACCGGTAGTAAATTTAATGAATACAGTCAAGTAAAAGAGACAAGCCGAATGCATTTTCTGCAAAATTACTCCTTTATGTTTCCTTTAATGAATATAGTCAATAAATTGTACCCAAACCTAATACGACAAGCAATATTAACATAATATAAAAAAAATTGTAGAAAAAAGTCAACACAACATTTAAAAGAGAATGGGAGACATTTTCAGAAAATTTTCATCTATTCTTCCATGAAAATATCAATGTACTGTTCACCACATCCGTAGAAGCCTATGGTTCTATATGTATAAATACGTCTCAAACTGGAGGCAAAAACACGAGAAGATTGAGAGGCAATATTGAAGAAAGGAAAAATAAAAATAGATTAGAGTTGTTGGCGGTTTTTTATCAGGATGGAAAAGAATCCTGTTGGAAATAGTATTGGGTCTGGGAGGCAGCAGAGTTCTTCTCAGAGCAATTCTTCAAATGGTTCAAATCCAAAGAAAACTAATACTGTGGGAAAATCTATTGGTGGTGCTCGAACTAAACCCCAAAAGAAAGGCAATAATTGAAATAATTACTACTGGTAATTCACAGTCTTTCGTTTCGTTTTTATTTTTGCCGTCAGCAAGGATTATATATATATATAGGTTCTTGTTAGTATAATCATACATACTATATCTCTGTGTGTATTAATTCTTCATCATGATTTATATGCAGGTTCATGTAGGCGGGACACGCACACATATGTATATGCTAGCAACTAATGGAAGGACAAAGTTTAGCGGGAAAATTATTTTGTTTTAAACTAATGTTTTTTTAATTATATGTTGACTTTTTCTAAATAAGGGGGCTTATTGCAGCTTCTTCTTTAAGAAAAGCTTGTAATGATCCATCATCTCATCAGAATATGTTGTTTGCAGGTGTTTACTTGTTGAATCTTTACCATTTGTATTGTCAATAAAATGGAGATATGTAATAGGTCTTATGGATACATATATGATATGTATATGATTTTATAAGTGTGTATCATTAGATTATATATATTAGTTTATAAGTAAGATAAATTAATTTAAATAAAAATATTAAATATATTAGTTAATTAACTTCCTTGATCTTTCAATAGAAAATCAACTAACTCTTAATATATTAATGAAATTTCATGCAAATAACGTGCATGATTTCTTTGAAAACTCTTCTCATTTTAAGTGAAACTTTTGAGATCAGTAATTTTTTTACATCCACAAGCCCTTTTTTTTATAGGTCAAACACAAACTGTAATCTAAAAGTATGAAATGAAAAGGAGTGAAAATTGTTTTGAGGTAAAGTCTCCCTTTCATTCATCCAGGGAAAAAAAATTCTCGTTTTCAAATCTCTTTCGTACCAAACAACCCCTTAGTCCTTTTTCATTAAACTACTCATAATCGTATTATTGATAGGTGGGATATGATATGTGACGCCACAAAGTCTATGGCTCCATGTTCATCTCCGTTCAAAGGCAGAATGTTACTCTAGTTGCCTTTGTTGTGGGTTGAAGAACAGAGGGGAACAGAGGAAAGGCAAAGAAAGGCCTGCCCCTTGGTTTTTTACCTTTTGAATTACACATATGTCTAGTGTTTTAGTATATATTATTTTTAATCTTTGATATAAAAGTCAATTATTTTTTTAAAAATATTTATGAAATTAAATATATTAGTTAAAAGTGACTGGCCCTCACTGCTAGTTTCGTTGACAATGACCAAAAAAGTTAAGCGGAAAATAGAAAAGAAAGTAAAGTGAAAAGGTTAGCAAATTTCAACAAAACTCGTAGCTTCGTCAAATAACTTTTCTCTACTTTGCAGCTAAAATTCTTTAATTTCTTGACTTCCCAGAAGAAGAAAATAGTATAATCCTGTAATTTTCTATACGTCAAAACCAAAACTAATAATTACAATAGAAAAA
>QFDD01007554.1:0-13638 GCA_006871305.1 Vachellia collinsii
AAGAATGAGCTGTAAACCTCAACCTTTTGTCCTCCACCAACAAATAAAAAATGTGTTTTTAAGCCTTTCCTCCTTAATGTGCGTTTTTTGTCTTCTCCTTTTCAGCCTCCACCAATATTCTCTGCCTCTTTAACCTAAAGAAACCCTAAGCTCATTAGTAAAAACGCATAGCATAGTTCAGGGTCCCTTTCTGCAATAAATTTGGCCTGTAATTATCCCCTTTCAGTCCCTACAATTCCAGAAAATACAGTTAAGTTCCAAAACAGCAAGTTCACTAAATAAAGTAATTATTTCCTAGAATCTCCTCATGCTTCATGCAACATTATGCTCATCAAAAACTCAATATTTTAGGCCACTTATCTCTACTTTCCATGCCAAAATATATGAATTAACATGATGAAATATGCACTTATCAGTTTGCATGTCTGGTTTTCTGCAAATTGAAGCAAAAGCTATAAACATATAAAAGCCAAGACCATATACAGATAGTGCAATATATAATGAAAAAAAATCACAAACCACTAGTCAAAAGCACTTTAGGGCTCAATGCAATATTGTCCACCGAAGCAGGTTGGCTCTCAATAAGCTTGTTCACTTGGATTGAACAATTTAATCTAAGTCCCTTTGCATGGACGGGTCGGTTTGACTTGGAATTGATAAATCCCAAGCCCTCCCATCTAATTCCAGCACTTGTACTCTAAAACACATCAAAAAGAGGTGTAAACATATATACATACGCATACATGTAATATATATGAACTCTTCGCAATTCACGTTTACATCCTATTAATCATATGTATGATGGGTGTTACCTTAATAGAGGCTAGAGAGATGGAAGGGAATATGAGAAAATTTGAGGCCAATGCCATGATTGAAGATGAAGAAAGAGTTATAGTTAGGTTTTGCTTATGCTATGGGAGGTGTTGAATTCTCAATTTGATTTATAATGAGAGCCATGCATGCCCATATTTATGCACAAACACACACTCACACAATTGACATTACTGATTAAAAAAAGAGATGATCGAAGGTACATAGAATTTAATTCTCTCTGTGTGAGAGCTATTCTCTCTCCTTGTGAGAGTTAGTTACAGCGGTGATCATAGACCTTCTAAAGTGAACTCCATTGCCCACTATGGTGGAGAAAGAGTCTTATTGTTGGAAATTTTGTGATGGGAGTTACAAAAGTATCTCCTAATCATGAACCCATTGGTGTTAGTATTTCTCTACCCAAGAATACTACAAGTACATTACATTGTATAATACAATGTGCTATATATCAAATATGTTCTTGGTTTAACATCAAATATGGATAAACCTATACGTGGGATGATTTTAGTAATTAAGCCAAGAATGGCTACCAATAACAAGAATGCAATAGATAAACATAATGGAGATAACAATGATATCTAGTATTGCAAGGTCTCGTATATGTAAATGGAAAATGTAGCCAAGCCATTGACCAAGTTTCATGACAGTATGAAAGCTAAGGAGTCAACTCATCATAATAAAAACTATGAGACCTACATGGCCAAAAGATGAAAAGACACAAGCACATATTACCTCAAAAAGTACCATCACAAGTAAATAAATGTGAGAAGAAATCCAACAGCATTGGTCAAGTGATATGAACTGAAAGAAAAGTTAGGAGGTACCTTCATTGCAAAGCATGTAAGGTACACACTTAAGTTTAAAGACCTCCTATTACACAACATTTATGTGAGATTACCAACTTGTCAAAGGAATAGAAAGAAATTGATCATGCATATTGAAATGAACAACAAGTGTAAGTTGTTCATCAAGATGCTTCTTTTCTAGTTGGGAGCTCATGAAAGTCAATTTAACTCACAATGATGCACAATAGTATTTGGAGCTTGGAAATGAATGTCCAAAGCATTATAGATCCCTTGGATGGAGAGTTTTCACTTATGGAGTAGGTTCTCCATATTGTCACACTATAAGCCTAAATTCAAGAAAGGCAATACACTCTTTAAAGGAATACATAGAAAGGCAAGAAAAAGAAGGTTAACCTAAGTGAGGTTAAAGGCTTTACTTCCAAGACAATTAACTTCTCTGTGAAGAATCATTATCTACAAATAAGTTTTTGATGTTTGAGCTCCACAAACAATTAGAATATGGATTTGGAATCTTTTATTGTTTATAATCAGTTGTCAAATCAAAGAAAGAGGTTTTCTAAAGGTAATGATTTGATGATCAAGGTTAAAGACCTTTAGAACCTACAAGTTCATTATGAGTGGTGAACCAACTTCAATTCTTCATAATGTGTTTCATACACATGATTTTGATAGAATTGAATCCTAATCCCATGACATTTAGAACTTGGATTCCAAATGAATTTTCATGATGTTAAGATAGACATAACATAACTGGCACAATTTTTCTTTTATGAAATTTCTTAATCAAAGCATTGTTGGTAATTTATGAGTATTGATAGCTTTACTGATTCTTCTAATTCAACTTTTCACTGATTATATGTCATGTTAGACAGGGACATATTAGTTACAACCAGAACTTACATAATAGGCAATATCAAGTCTAATACCCAATGATGAAATGTCTTCAACTGAGAGTTGTCTAGCAGGTAAAGTAACAAGGAAAATTTCAATTAGTAAGGGAACTCAAGCCAAGTAAACAATGCAATTCTTCCATCCTTTTATATGTTGTCATAAAATTGTCTAGGCAAGAACCAAAGCTTAAAACTTCATTTTTTTGTTGAGAATTATTCATGATATAATCATAAAATGGAGTTACTGAGAGGCATCTGAAATACTATTAAACATGGTTATGTATGTGATGGCTCAAACTAACCCGTCAAATATGAGTGGGAGAGTATTATCAAGTGTCCACCTTTGGTGGATTAGTTCACATCTTTGGTTCCATTAAGTTGTGTGTAACTTTCAACTTAACTATGTGCCCTCAAAAGTTGTCACTTCTTTCCACACCTTATGAATTGTGATTTAAACGTTTTTGTAAATCTAAAAGTGGACTAAAAGGGTCTGTTATGCATTCCCATAGTGATTCTAAGTGGGAGCTCATCAAGGTGAAGTTTTCTTGGGTGAAAATGAAAATGGAATTGTGGCTAAAAAGTATTAAATGGCACCATGTTAGTTATGAATGATTATCCAAACAAGGGTGAAACTGATTGTACTATATCTCTTTATGAGACATATAGACAAGTCAATACACAACAATACAAAGATGTTTAATCATCTTTGTAAGTAGCAGCTTATAAAGAAGAAAAACAATAAGCTTAGAGAGGAGTAATTGAGAAAAATGTTTATGATAAAGCATGTTTTGTATCTTGCCTTCGTCTGATACTAAGAAAGAATGGGAAAGAGAATTGATTATTCAAGAATGAATCAAGTTCAAAAATTAGTCGATCTATCACAAGGCCAAAAGTTCATTGGAAGCAAGTGGATTATCAAGATTGAGAGAAAAGTGAATAGATCAATTGGCAACAACAAAACAAAATAAGTTACAACAGGGTATTCACAAATAGAAAGGTATAAACTATGGAGATACCTTGAAGGTATGGACTATGAAGATATCTCTGGCATATTGTATGCTCAAAATCAAAAAAATTTTGGCAATAGTTAGCCATTGGATTTAGGTTTGCATTTATTAGATGTAAAACCTGTACTTTGAGTAATGATATGGATGAAAAAATATATATAATGTAAGTGTTGGTTTTCATTAAATGCGAAGTTTGGGGATTCACAGAATAGTAACATCACACATTTTTGCAAAGATCCTATTTTATAGACTAAAACAAACATTCGGATAATGGTGTTTGAGGTTATATATGAGCAGTAACCTCATGTGATTTTCAAATTAGTTGTAGAAAACCATTGTAAAGCAGTTTGTGAAATTATCCATTTACATGGATGATGCTATTGATCAAAATACTTTGATTTAATGATGCCCATTAAAGAATGGTGCAAAGTACATGGGTGAGCATTGTGTATTTTTGGAGTTGAAACCCAAAAATATGGCCTAAGAAGAATCATATCCCTATCAAAAAGGAATTACATTAAAAAATGATTTTAAGTGGTTCAGTATGGATTAATGTGATCTAATGAATACCCTAGTGACTTCAAGAATGAGTTTAAGTCTTGATGGTTATCCCTAAATTGAAAGAAGATAAAAGAAAATGGAAGAGTTTCCATATAAATGTTGTTGATAGTCTAATGTATGCAATGATGTGTACAAGACCAAATATCCTCTTTGTAACAAGACTTATTAATTTGTGGTAATCCAAACCATTGTGAGACCCATTGGATTGATTCACAAAAAGTCTTGAGATAACTTTAGGGCATACTGATTATGAAATTCAAAGTATGTACTATAGTAGTACAAATGGCTAATGGCTGATAGTATCTAGAAAACATCTTGATTTTGATAATTAGATTTCAAATCAAATGTTAATGATTGTAAAAGAGCTGCAGCCCTTGATTAAACAAAAGACCCTAAGTATCATGAAGAGATAAGATATAAAGATATAAGTATTGAGAGGTATTGTAGCACATAAAGTTGTTATTGTACAACATGTTCCTCATGCAAAGTTCCCTAACAAAGCCTCAGGCTAAAGATGTATATGAGAAATATGATGAGTCCTTTAACAAGTATAGGATATGAAGTAATAGATACTTCAATATGGCGTCACATGTGTGTAAGTATACAATGCCTAGTATATCATACAGGTAGATGAGGTACCTCTCTCACATAATCGACCACTTTTGACACTCAGAATGAGTGTGCAAAGATGAGACAATTGTGTTCACTAGCAAAGTAGTAAAAAATGCTAATATGGTAGAGAAGAAACACAAACTAAATGTCACCTTGACTTAAAAGTGTGATAAGTTGAGATGAGATCCATTATGATAAATGTGGATCGAATCATGGACCACATCTGTGATACCTGTTGGCAGAAAACAAATTCTTCAGAATTGATGTCATTCAATGGGTAAAATGGAAGAATTTAGGTTTAGATAATGGGTGGCTAAACTTAAGTTTGTACAATGTTAATAAGATTAAAACTGACATGCACTCTTATAAAAAAGTAATGATGTAGCGTATGATTCATACCGCATGTGCTTAAAAGAATCGCAAATAGGAAGCAAGTGAATAGATCCCTGCTTCATTGTTGTGAGTCCCAAAGAGTTTCAATCCTTTCATTGATATCTTTTGACTTTGATAATATCATGGAGGTATGTTTCAATGACTGTTACTTTAGCATACATCCTATGGTCATGTTATATGTGATCTAGAGATCTTATGCTAAGAAAGTGGTTGATTCATATTAAAGTGACAATTGGGCGAAAGGAAGATTATCTGAAATATACACACTTATGCTGGTGTCTATGACCATGATATTACTTTGTTAATTTCATAAGTGTGGGAATTAAGCATATGAGAAAGTCAATCTAAGTTTTATGTTGACTCAAGAGGGATTAGATTGGCCATGAGAAAAGTATATATTGGTAAATCTAGGACATCAGACATATACTAACATAATCAAACAACACTAAAGGGTCGTCTTATGCTGGTCTCTAAGAAAGGGATTTCAAGTGCAAACACCCAAATAAAGACATCATACTCATGTGGTTACAACAAAGCACCTAGTATGAAAGAAGGAGGGAGAAAAAAGAGATTGGATCAACAATATCAAATCCACCAAGTGTGAGTAGGAGATGTTGAAATATGACGGTCCACCCTTGGTGGATTAGGGCCCAAACTCATTTGGAGTGGGGCTAAAATGAAAAAAGACGAATAATATGGAACAATATAGGTAATTCTCCCTCTATGTATTTGAATTTCAAAATAATGTAACCACCATACATGATATATGGGATATAGAGGAGACGATTTTATGGTATGTGAGAAATAACTCCCTAATAGAATATCTCTAGTTATTCTCTAAGCATTCTCTCTTCTCCTCTCTTTGGGTGTATTTGTTGTGTAACATAATCGATGTCCGTATCGGTGCTACTATTCTCATGTGGATACTAAGTAAGTCATTGGATTACAGGTAAGCCCAAAATCCTACATTTGAAGATGTTGCTACTAGTAGGTTAGGTAGAACATTGTAGAGGAGTTGAAAGATGCACTGAATTATTTGAAAATTTATGTGTTGCCAACAACAATGATTGTGAGTAATACTAAGAAGGGCCTTTTGTAAGGTCGTTAGTTGCATCTGTAGCAGACTAATGTAAACCAATTGGTCAAACCATCCAACTTGAACCTCATGTGAGATACATGTAACTCAATACTTCTATGTCCCCTCTTTGTGTTGTGCAGTTTAAACCAACAAACCCAATGCATAGAATTCAGACATTGAAATTGGCATCACTGAATCAAGTTTGGAATTGAATTGTGAGTCTTATTAAAGAGAGGATCACTTTTAGTGGATGATAAAGTCGAGATCGTTGTCTAAGCCATTGCTCGAGAAACATGGAGAAAAATATTCCCTTCCATGGCATACTTGAGAAAAGATGTTAAAGGCCTACAACAATTGAGAAAAGATTATAAATAATTATTTTGAGAAATAAAAAAGTTTACGATGAGTTTATTTCGCAAAAGAAGTTAGAGATAATTTTAAAGTCAATGTCTAGAATTAAGGGCTTGTTGTAGTGGTTTATGCGTCTCAACATTTAAAGCCTCATAAGGGGAGTAACCCCATTTATTATCTAGAACTTGTGACAGTTGTATTCACTTTGGAGATATTGTAATATTATTTGTATGTGAAACAATTGGATTGTACTGCAACCACAACAGCCTTAAATACTTGCAGGATTAGAAAGAGTTAAATATGTAGCAACGTTAGCGGATGGAATTGTTAAAAGGATTCTAATTTTGAAATCAAGTTCCATCCAGGGAAAAGCTATTTTGGCAGTTAATACTTTAAGCCAAAGAAAATGATGCAAGTTGCAGTCCTAAATATTAAACAACAAGAATTGCTAGAGGAAGATTTGCAGAAAGGATATTATGAGTTTATGGCAAAAAACACAGCATAAATTCCAAGGATGAAATTTATTTAATGGGGGAGAATTATAACACCTCAACTTTTGGACCCAAAGGGTGAAAAATAAATTTGAATTATGTTGGCTACTTATCCTAGTTGTATCAAATGTCTTAATTATGATGCCAAGAAAATGCTTAAGATAATTATTAAAATTATTCAAGGCCTCAAAGAAAATTGGGAAAAAAATAATGGAATATTGTTTTTGGAGATTCACAAAATTATGGAAAAGGTTAGTTCCCAAGAAGAGGTATAAATAAATGAAAAGCTATTTTTCATGACTTAATGCCCTATTTCCTTGAATAATGTAAGAAAAATAGCTAGGGATGATTTTTAGTCTGAAAATTTTAGAGGAATTATTTTATAGTCTCAAGAATCTAATTGATGAGAAATACTTACGTACTCTCGGAGTGCCACGTCATCCATGCTCTGTCCAATGAAAATGTTCCAAGTATCATCTATTGTGATCCTATATCCTATAAATTTCTCCTGATTATTTTCATTTTTCCATAACCTATTACAATAGATACCTATTATGTAAAAAGAGGAATTATTAAGAGAAATTTATGGGATATAAGATCCACAATAGAGGACACTTGGAACATTCTCATTGAACAGAGTATGGATAACGTGGCACTCCGGGAGTATGTAAGTATTTCTCCTAATTGATGAATAAAATACTTATAAAGTATTAAAGAACTAATTTCAAGAATTTATGTGGTAGATAAGTTCAGATAAAGAATGGGTAAAAGAGAAATTTCATTGCTCCAAGCCCAAAAATTGATGAGATAATCTTATGCCCAATCATTGAAGCCCAAAACATGCTTCCTTTTTTTAAGAAGATAAGTTTTAGATTTTGTAAATATTGGTCCAATAAAATGCTTCAAATCAATGCCACCCCAAGAGAAGAAACTTAGAGAGAGGGAGAGAAACCCCCCCCCAAGAGAAGAAAGAATTGTTGCATATACATGTTTTTCTTTATCTTAGTACCTAAGATAATTGTTTTGATAAAAGCCTTGGTGGCTTTGGATATGTGCATGTAGATATGTATGTATGTATGAATGTATGGGACATAGTTAGAGTGCTCATCACTTTGATGAGTTCCCTAACCTATTACATCTGGACCATCCAAATTTGATTTTGGGTGGTCCAAGTATGATTTTTAAAAAAAAAACATATTAATTTTTAATAAAAAATCATTATTTGAAAATATGATAGTTAAAAGATTAATTTTATTTTAAATTTTATACCCGTTAAAATAAATTTTTTTATAAAAATTAAAAAAATCAAATCTGAACCATTCAAATATAATGGGTTTAGGGAGTTCATCAAAGTGATGAACACCTTGACCAAATCCATAAATATGTGTGATGTAATATGAGCATAGTGGTTTGGACCCCTTACGAGTAAGCAGAAAAGGGAGTAGGAAAGAGGTCTTGGCAAATTGTCATAATTAATGCATAACTGAAGTGAAGGACAACAACAAACGTAACCATTGTATTCCAATTTCTAGCCTTGCATCAATTATCCAAATGACCACTTCCTGAAAGGACTATGTCTCATAGACTGTTGCCCAACAGAAAAAGGAAAAAAAAACAAACCCACTTGAATTAGCTGCCAAAACAAGGTCTCACAACACAAAAACAAACCCACTAAGGTCTCTCATTCCCATAGGTTGTTATAAGTATCCAAGAAAACACTTGAAGCAGGAAGGATAAAAGTCTCACAACACAGGGGCAGGAAGTCAAGTGGCCCTCGATCGAGGGCAAGATAGGGTCACAACGTGAGAAATAGTAAAAGACTACGAATATAAGTTGTAAGGAGAATGATTCCTCACATGGTTACCACATAGTGCTACCCACAACAAGTGACCAAAGACAATAATTACTTTAGAAAATGAAAAAAATCTTGGAGTTAGATGAAAAGCAATACTAATGTTTTAAGGACTTATGACATGACCCAAGGGTCCTAGGATCCAAACTTGGCTCTGTCACACCTTCCTTTTCTAGCTTTATCATACACTAGAGATCTTAACTAAACCACTTAAGACTATTACATAAACTAGAATTAGTCATCCAAATGAATTTCAAAATTTCTCACCGACTTACTATTCACTTAGTAACTTGAAAATTTTGGCCAACTTTGAAAATTCATAAAACAATTATAGAAAATTCAAAATCAAGTGGTCCAAGTCTCTAAATAAATCTTATTCAATTTCCTATATGGAAAAAAATAATCATTTAGCCAATTACTTGTTCAATCAACATAGTTTATTACGTGAACATTCACTGTTCATTTCATCATTTTTCAATTTTCCAGATTTTTCCCTTCATTTTGGGAAATTGTAACTTTCTGCATACATATCCAAATTTATCAAACTTTGATTCATTTTAAATATTGGGATGTGTAATATGTTCTAAAAAATTTCAAGTCATTTGAACTTGGTTTGCCCTGTTTCCTCATTATCTCAAGTTAGGCCTTTAACAGGGTGTTGGACCCTTTTTATTAATTCCAGCATGCTTTGTTCCTCTCTTTTCATGCATAGAACATCATAACATAATTATGTAGCATGCTTGGCATATATATACAGCACATATCACATACTTGATATTATAGGAGTTTAGCATACATTCATCCAAAGGTCAACATGAGCAAAATACAAGGACATGCTTCAACATGTACAAGTTTCCTACAATATTTGGGAGCCACCCGCCTAGTCTTGAACTTCTTTGTCTTTGCCTTTTGAACTTTGGCCTAGGTGAGTCATTGGAAAGAATGAGATTTCAAAGAAATCCCAATATAAAATAATTCTAACTAACACATCAATATGCATGATTGCAAATATGTAACATTAACATGCCATGAAAACATTAACAAAACCTTACTTCCTCACATTAACAATCATTGCAAAAGGCCAAGGCACATCAAGTTTTGCATAGCTACAAACATGCACAAGTAATGGTTTACATGTCATAGTGCTACAACCCACATCAATCATGACCAAACAACATACACAACAATCAATAGCAATGTAAATGTAAAAGTTAGAGAATTTGCTACCTTGATAACTTGACATTCAAATTGACTTAGTAGCTTCCCACTTGCACTTTGCCAACTTTTCCTTTCAATTCACACTCCTACACAATTCATAATGCTTGTGGCATTAATCACAAGCCATTTCCAAAGCATTATAACACTTAAAAATCCCTACAACTTAATCTTGACAACTTAGGGTTTCCAACCTTCTAACTTTGCCAAAATTGATCCAATGCTTCCAAAATTATTTTCTCACTTCTACCCTACACAATGTTGCCTTCTAAATCCATTGGAAGCATCAAAATTGAAAAAATCACACTCCTTCACTCAAAATCCTTGCAAACCGAAATGTGACAGAAAATTTGCAAACATGTGATTTTTCAACTTCTACATTCATATACATGCATAATCATGTTCCTATACAATTTTTCCCATGATTATTTGGCATCGAAACCTCCCTTTCCAAGAAGACTAATTTTGTGCAGCCCTCATGAAGAGTAAATTTGTGCCAACAATTCATACACAACTCAAACAAGCACAAAACAACTACCAATCAACTCCAAATCATGCATAGAGTTGATTCTTAGCTTCTATTTCATCTAAATCCCACTCGTTCTCATTTTCCTTTCTCAAAATCTAAACTTTATCATCTTCATAACAGCCCATACAGCCACTTTTGGAGAAAAATAAACTGATAGAATTGGAGAGAAGAGTCTAAGGGTCAAGAATATAGAAGATTTCAAGCTTGGAACATGGATTTACCTTGAGATTTGGCTTGAAATTTGCTTTCTTTGCTTTCTCTTCCTTCTCCATAGTTTTTCTCTCTATTTGGGGTGTCTTGGATGAAAACATGGAGGCTTGGAGAAGCTTTTACACACTTATAAAACTCTGCACATGTTGTTGAGATAATGTTTTGATGATGACAAATATATTTTTGAAATTAAGCTTTGATTGTTGGTTTTCAGAAAGTTTTTTAGAAAAATCCAAGTTTTAATGAAATGTTTGAGAAAATTCGAGTTATGTGCTTTAGAACTCGAGTCACAGTGTTTAAAAATGTGTTCAAAGTCTCAAACTTTCAAGAGAACTCAAGTTTTGATTCGAGTTACATCAATACTCGAGTTCTGGGAATCAAAACTCGAGTCTCGGGTGTTGAAAAAGGTTTTAGAAATGTAAAACTCTCAAAAGAACTCGAGTCTGAATGAAAGTTATCTCAAAACTTGAGTTCCATGTTTTTAAAACTCGAGTTTCATTCATTGGAAGTCTTTTGGAAAATCAAAACTCGCAGTAGAAACTCAAGTTATGTTGGAAGTTTTGGCAAAACTCGAGTTTCATTTTATAGAACTCGAGTTTCGAGTTCTCAAGTGGTTTTGAAAAACGAAACTTCCTTCCAGAACTTGAAGTTTCAGTGAAAGTTTTGCTAGAACTCGAGTTGTGAGTTTCAGAACTCGAGTTTCGAAGAGAGAGAAGCGAAATCTCCTTCTCAACTTGAAGTTTAAGTAAAAGTTTTGACATAACTCGAGTTTTCGGTTTTCAGAACTCGAGTTTCGGGCTGAGAAAAATTTCTGAACTTCAAAACTTCTTTCAAAACTTGAAGTATCGCTTAGAGTTTCAATAGAACTCAAGTTTCGTGATACTGAACTCGAGTTTTGAGAAGCAAACTTGGTTTAAACCTAAAACTTCCAGTGCAACTCGAGTTTCATATAAAAGTTTTGTTGTGAAAAGTCGTATAACTTGAAGTTTTATGAAGGAAAACCCGAGTTTTGAAGGATGAAAATGTTGTAATTCAAAACTCTCAAGGAAACTCGAGTTACAATAAAAGTTATGACTTGAAAAGGTTCAAAACTTGAAGTTTTGCCAAATGAAACTCGAGTGTCGAAGAGTACAAAGCATTTTAACTCACTGGAACCTATGGGAACCCGAGTTATGAGTTTTACAACTCAAGTTTTACCAAAACTCTTATTCAAACTCGAGTTTCAACAAAAGTTAGGATATTTTTACTTTGAAAATTTCTCTATAACTCGAGTTATGAAGTGACAAAACTCGAGTTCCACCTTCTGACAATTATTTGAATCACACCAACCATTATAAATTCTTATCTGACCTATTTATTAACAGGGAATGAAGTTTAGATTGCCTAAACAAAAAGAGATTCAATGGACATAATCTCATATCTTCATTCTACCTACTGTCAGAAAGTTGCAGAAATTTTTCAGTCATGAAACTCGAGTTCTATTTTCACCAAACTTGAGTTTTATAGAAAACTTTTGTTGAAACTTTGAGTTGAAAAGGTAGTTTTGTTTCTCTCTCTTCGAAACTTGAGTTTTGATTCTCATAACTTGAGTTCCCTCAAAACCTTTATTGAAACTTCAAGTTTTGGAAACGAGTTTTGTATTTCAAATAATCTTCAGAACCCAAAACTCGAGTTCCACAAATCATAACTCGAGTTTCATCAAAACTTCTATTGAAACTTCAAGTTCTGGAATGAAGTTTTGAGTCTACAGAGCCCAAAACTCGAGTTTTGCAATGCATAACTCGAGTTTTCACTAAAACTTCTATTGAAACTTGAGTTTCACTGAAAGTTTTGGTGTTCTGGCACTCGAAACTCGAGTTCTATCACTCAAAACTCAAGTTTTGCTTGAAGGAAATGTGAAAAGCCAAGTTCTAGTCCTGAGACTCGAGTTCTGTATGCCATAACTCGAGTTTGGCACATGACTCAGCACATATTTCAGATTTCAGCACAAAGCTCAACTTGCAACGGCCATAACTCTCTCAATTCAACTCCACACTTTCCAAATAAGATATCTATGGAAAGCTCTATGAGTCTAGTTTCATATGAAAGAAGAATCATTCCAAAATATGCTATATTGCGAACATTATGGTAGCCACAGTAAGCAAAGGTCAGTGATAAGACGTTAAATCTGACTATCAAGTTTTAGAAAATCATATCTCCTTCATATGAAATGGTTTGATGTTTTTTCTTGATGTCTATAAACCGCATTTTGAGTCTAGTTTCATATGAAACTGGTTTCAAATCAATCGGACTTGTGGTTTGCGATATATAGTCAAAATACTAAACACATGTTGCACTGAGAAAGAAACAGAGCTGAACAGAGGTGCCCGAAACTCGAGTTTTAACTTCTTAAAACTCGAGTTTTGGCTCAAAAATACCAAAACTTGATTCTAAACTCGAGTTTCACTTCAAGTTTTACTTCATAAAACTTTAAAAACTCATTTAACTCGAGTTTATGAGTTAGGACTCAAGTTTTGACTTCCAGAAACAATTTTGAGCATCCAAATGAAGGTTAGATGATATGTAACTCAATGTATGATGATATAACATATATGTAAACTACAAATTGAGTTATTTAACCACATCATCCTCCAATTCCAAATATAAAAGCTTCAAACTTGATGTTCCCGTTTTATTTTATAAGATCATTCTACATAATTAAACTCAAACAACTTTTCTCCTTTTCATTGACCAAACTATATAAGAAATTTACATTAAATATAGTAGTTAGTCAATATACACTATAAAAACTTTTTTGCTCTTATATATTTGA
>QFDD01007555.1:0-13227 GCA_006871305.1 Vachellia collinsii
TTTTTATATTTCATTTATTTTAGTCAATTGTATTATTTTTCTTTTAATTTCATTAAAAGTTCAATTAATTTCTAAACTTATATTTTATAAAAAATAATGGGTTAATAGTCATTTTTTACCAAGAAGTATTTGCGAAATATCCCTGGACACCCGAAAATTTTGTTGGTTTCAAAAGTGATCAGAAAGTTTTATTTCTTATCAATTTTGCCCTGAGTTAACGGATTTTAATTGAGCCAAACGGTCAACTTTTATTGACCAGTTTTACTAACGTAGCTTGCTTTCAGGCCTCTTTGTGAAGACAAAAAAATTATTAAAATAATAATTGAAGAACCCAAAAATAAGTTGCAAGTTGGTTCTCATAAAAGCTTTCACTTGTGAATATATTTTCAAGCTCTTAAACTATGAATATTAAAATAAGAATCAGATATTCTAGCAACCAGCATCAAAAATAGAAAATACAAGAAAAAAATAAAGAAACACTTAAATTTCAAATATGCTTGAAGATTGTATCGCTAAAGTAGGAAACGAACAGAAGAAGAATGAGTGATGCTGATGAAGAACAGAAGAAGAACCAGCGCCAGCCACAATGAAGAGGGAAGAATGACTTGTTGACACAGATGAAGAATAGAATTAGAACCCCAGTCTGAAAGGGCAGCCCGAAACCCAATCTAGACTAGCCGATTTTTTACAGCATGGGTTGCCCTAACTACAAGCATTAAATTATTAGATTATTATATTGAATATTCATATACCCTGTTGAGTATCCTAAAGGTTCAGTTTTATACTTTCATATAATACTATTGGGAGTTGTTTCTCTGCAAAAAGATTTAGGTTTGTTGAGTTTTGGATGCTTATCAAGATCAGAAAGATTTAGGTTTGTTAAGTTTTTAACGTTCATCAAGGTTAGAATATACCTTTAGACTTAAAAAGCTACTTATAGATCGCACCTATTAATAAAGTCTTCATATCGGTAGCAAGATTTAAATTTACAATCTTGTAAGCTATAAACCAATTCTTTATCATTGAACCAACCTTTGTTCATACTGTTCAGAGTTTTTGTTTACGTATTTTTTTAATAGTTGAACGCTCATTTCAGTGAGAAGCATCCTGCATTATCTTTAAACTGGACCCAACAAATGGGCCTGAAAGTTTTGGTCATAAGAAAGTCCATTCCTATTATACATGATTATTGGGCCATTAAGGGACAACGTTCTCTTGAATTCTTTGAAAGTGAACGTAGTGGGCCAAATTTAGAAATTGTCTGCATTTTATTTTGGTCCATGGGTAACTGGTGATTTTGTCTCGATCCTTAAATATATTAGAAACAATTCAATTATGAAATTTATCTATATTTATCACGAGCTATTTAATGTGAAATATATTATTAGATGAAATTTTAGGGAATCAGATTATTTTAAAATTTGTTCAAGTTTTATGTTTTTTTTTTTTGGGGTGAGGCACAACCACTCACACCCATATCTACAACTTTCCATCTATTTGGTGAAGAAAACTGAAGCATCACACACAACTTTATTAGAGAGGTGCTTTGTGCTATTGGGGGGCTTACAAGGATATATCAAGAGGGGCTAAATAGAAAGAAAATGTAAAAAAAAGGGATGAAGAGAAATGAAAGACGTAATGATTCATATTTAATATTTATATAAAAATATCAATATGATTTTATATTTAAATTTATAATTAAATTTAAATTGTTAAAATTTGATCCAACCAACTTATGACTATAGTAAAAGAAGTGGAAAAAATTAACTTTAAATTAATAATAATCTATAGTTGTCAACTGTGCAGATCAAATTTTAGCTGTTTAAATTTATTTATATATTTTTATACAAAATTATAATGACATCTTTTTAAAATATTAAATGTGGACCATTGGATCTTGATCCAATGATGATGAAGGGAGTAAATGAGAGAAGTTGGATACAGTAATGATAAAACAAAATTATCTTATTTGAAGTAGACATCACGATGAGAGGAATCTTTTACTTTTCTTATGTGAAAAAAATTTGATCATCAATTTGAAAACGCATTTGGCAAAAGAGGGATCAAGAAGAAAATTTGCATTTAATTTTCCTTAGATTCAAAATTTCCTATATTGAATACTATTTTGAATGAAACATTTATAAGTAAGAAATTATATTTGATCATGAAAAAAGTAAGAGATCATATACGCAAAAAAATTATGATTATATTTTAAAAACATACTACTGCTCATTTAAAATTATTTCTGTTGTTATTTTTTTAATTCTTTAGTTGAAAAAAAAATTAGATGTTTGTTTTCATCTTATTTGAGGTGAAATTATTCTGGGATTAGACAACTTCTACTTTTTCAATGGCGAAAGTTTTCATTTAAGAGAGGTTGACCAATAAGTTAATAACCCTCCAGTCATGTTTTCTATGGTTAACTAATTTTTCTATTAAAATATAAATTTGAAATATAAAAAATTATCAAGATGAGTAAATCATGCTTGGAAAATTTTTTGCCAACTATATATTTCTACTTTCAAGAATTTGAAATCATAAAAAATTATCAAATACTAGTGCTTAATTTTACAACAAATTAACTTCTGTTAAGAAAATTAATAAAACTAAATGCACTATTTACAAATATTTATACATAAAGTCAAAACCACAACCTCAAAGGATCGTAGCAAACCGCCTGTAACAAGAATCAAAACAAATATTTGGAGCATAGCCCGTAAGGAAAGAACACAACATTTTGTAGAAAGAAACAGTGGGTCCTACCATAAAAACTACCAGACATTAAGTTATTTTATCGATTGTGTCATTTTTTATTTTGATTTTAAAGTTAATGGCTATTTTTACATTTGAAAAAAATTATAGATATTTTTACATTTTAGGTATAAGTTCATAAATATTTTTGCACCTTAATCACTTGTTATAAAAATAATTAAAGATGGGTGGAGATTACAGAGAAAAATATAGGAACTGAGTCATCATGACTTATAGCATAAGAAATGAATTACAAATTCATTAAAACTATATGGATTAGATAATTAATTTTCACTTAAACAAATATAGTTCCTCTTCAATTTTTTGAAAGAAAGAAAAAAGAAAAGAAAAATTGGTTGGCTACTACCTACTGATCAAGCCAAAATTTAAAAGGAGGGGGAGTTTGTTTAAAACATTGATGTTGATAGTTATATATCATTTGATAACAGATACAAAAGAAAACTTATAAAAGGTTAACATTTTTTTAAAATAAATGGAAGAAATGAGAAATTAGTATAGCGGTAATTGGAAAAAAATTATTTTATATAGCAATAATAGCAGAAGAAAATTTCCATTTAATTTGACTCTTATTCAAAATGTCCTATATATCTCTATTGAATAATATTTTTTATTCCGGTAAAAAAAAATACTATTTTGTTTTTAATCATAATAGTTATCTTATCTCGTAAATGGCAACAACAAATGAATTATTAATTAAGCATATTTATAAGCAAGAAATTATATTTGTTCAGAAAAGATAAAAGGTTTTTTAATTTTTTTTTGTTGAAAAGGAAAAAAAAAGTGAAATTTAGATATATGTTTTCATTTGATTTGTGGTGAAATTATTGTGAGATGAGGCACATACGTTTTGTTTAAATTGATGAAAAGACCTTTTGGCAAATAAGAGAGGATGGACCAATAATTACTTTAACCCGCCACACAAGTTTTCTATAGTTGACTCATTGTTTCTATGAAAATAAAATGTTGACCAATGAGTCAATCATATGTGGAAAATGAATACCAACTATATTTTTATTTTTCAAACATTTAGGCAAAAGCATCTTCCTAATTTTACGGCCATGGCTCCCACATGTGAGCTCCCCTTCTTTCTTAATTTAACACTTTCATCCTTTTTGTTCTGATTCATTCTGCTTAACGCACAAGTTCATTTCTAACTTAGACATACGCTTCCAAGTATACTAAATTAATTTCCATCTTTAAAGGAAAATCAGCTTCCCTCAAAAAAATCGGTTCCTATCTTTTTTGTCAACCAATTGTTTCCCATCAATAAAAAATCCACATTTTCCATTTCTATTTTTGAATTTTCAGGGAACCAAATGGGCCTAAACCAGGACAATGGACCTAGAAACCTCACACAAGTTTTGCATAGTGCACTCATTTTTCTGTGACAAATATAATGTATATCAATTAGTCTATTGTATATGAAAAAGTTTGACAACTATTTTGGTAGTTTTCTTAAGCAACATTCCCTCATATGGGTTGATCCTTTTTACAACTAATAAATTGGGTTTATCTAATAATTTAATACATTCTTTCATTGTTATTACCATTAATTAGTTATGACTTTCTATTCATCATGTTCTCTCTCATCCCATTCTCCATCTCACTTATCCTCTAAATAAATGAGGGTAGACTTAAAAAAATTATATCTTTAATCCATTTATTGCTTTTAACAAAATTTTAGTATGCCACTACTTTCCATAATTTGTAATCAAGTGACATTGTCAAATATAAATATTTATTAATGAAAATTTGAATAATTTGTATATAGAAAATCCGTAATGTCAAACATACCTATAGAAAAACACTTCTTTTTGTCCTTTTAATTCTTGTGTCAATGTTAGGTGAAGTCATCGGATAATTAAGACTAGAAGAAGCACTAATGCTTGTCTAGACAAAACTTGACAAGTTCAAAGTGGCATGGTAATGGGAATTTCTTACCATTCTTACATTGAAATTTTTGTATAATTGAGAAGTGATATATTTATCACTGTGTCTCATCTTCAATATCGAGATGGATGATTAATTTTTTAATATTAAAAAAAGTAGTTACATTAATTATTTGTAATAAATAGATGTTAATTTCTTTAAAACACCCATGTTAAATATACATGTATCCCATGTACTATTTTAGGGAAACCCTTTAACTCATGCTAGCGATTTGGATATTTTGAGAGGGGATTATATATGTGAAAAATAAAATGGATTGAGTTATCATATTTAAGACTGAAAGAAACTTATATATAATTCTTACATTAACAATTGGACATGATATATTTTTTAGATTTAAATAAAATTCAGGGAGTTAAGTGCTACACTAAAAATATTGATGTTGATAGTCACATTTCATTTGATGACAAACAAAAAAGAAGGCTTCCAAAATTTGAAAAACTTAAAACGGGATAGAAGAGATGAGGAAATAAGGAATTATCAAAGTAGGGAATGGATTTCCTTCATTAACTTCCCGCTCGTTTTCCTCTGATTTACTGCTTTCATCACCATTGGATCAAGATCCAATGACTCGTATTTATTATTTTATTAAAATATTGTTACCATTTTATATAAAAATAAATTTCAATCATTAAAATTTGATTCCAACAGTTTATAAGTACAGTAAAAAAGTGGAAAAAATTTATCTTTATAATAATAATCTATAGTTGTGAACTAATTAGATCAAATTTTAACAGTTTAAATTTATGTAGATGTTTTTATAAAAGATTATATTAATATTTTTATAAAATATTAAATGTGGTTTGTTAGTTCTTGATTCAATGATGATGAAGGAGGTAAAGGTAAAGGTAAAGGAAAGGAGTGGGATTCGGTAGGGATAGAAAAAATTTATTTTATTTGAAGTTGTAGGATTTTTGAATCTGGATCCGCCCTTGATGGGTAGGATCAATTAATTGGGAAATTTGAATAATTCATAATTAACATATTAATTAATTAATTGATCAAATGAGAAAAATGTGTGATATCAACAATGAGTCAGTTGAGTAAATGATGAAATCAGAAAATTATAATTATTTCTGATATTAATAATTAATTAATCAAAAAATTTCTAGAAAAAAAATGGATTGCTGACTTAGTTGTAAGTCATATAAATATCCAAAATGTATTTAAATATATAAATTAAATGTTGAGCATTTAGTTTATATCATTTCAATAATCCATTATTAGTTATATGATGAATATAGAAATATTTAATTGTGTCAAATGAGAGGTTGAAAAAATCTTTCATCTGATAATGGTTGTGGACATTTTGAGTTTCCAAAATGCCCACAGCTATCTTTTGTAAATAGAGAACCTCCCGATCAATTATACTTATGCGAAACCCTGAGTTTTTTGACCCTTTCACTCTCACTCTCTCTCTCTATATATTCTTTTTTTCTTTGAGTAAGTTCTCATCCGGTATCCTGAGGCAAGCGATCTTTCAGGCACAACAATAGTTTCAGACTAATTCGGATCGCACCGGGTAGGACCACAACGACAACAAAGCCCTACCATCGAGTTTTTAACGCTGCTGCATTTCCAAGGCTCGAACTCGAGACCCTTGGTTAAGCTAAGATGACCCATTACTAGTCAACCTAAACACTCGGTGGTCTCTCTCTCTCTCTATTATTTTTTGCTCCTGTTTGAACTCTAGTTCTTCTAGTAGCCTAAAAAAAATTTGAAAAGGCATTTGGCATAAGAGTGGACAAGAAAATTCCATAATTCTTTCTGTGCCTCACAACCTTGGTCAATTAGTACTATCATACATTGATAGGAGAAGAGCATGCCCTTTTAATTTTCCTAAGATTCCATATGTACCAAATGACGTTTGAAGTAGAAGAGAGAATAATGGATCTAGAAACCTTTGCACAAGCTTCACATAATTCACTCATTTTCGTACAAAAAATATAATGTTGATCAATTAGTCATAGGTTAATCCTTTTTATAAGTAATAAACTGGGTTTATCTAATTATTTAATAATTTTTTTTATTATCATCCTTAATTAATTATATGCCCCTCTCATATCTTTTGTTAGCTTATTCTGTCTCACACTCATCCACTTCATAAATGAGGGTATTCTTAGAAAAATTATATCTTTAATACGTTTATCGCTTCTAACAAAATTTAGTATGTCTTTGCTTTCTAGAATTTATAATCAAGTAACATTGTCAAATATAAACATTTATTAAATAAAATTATTCATCAAAGTTTGAATAATTTGTCCATAGAAAATCCTATAACGTCCAACACAAGTACAGAGAAACACTTGTTTTTTCCTTTGAATTCTTGTGTGATTTGCAAACACATTGATCAATGTTGAAGTCATTTACATATAGTTATAATGGAAGGGACAATCAAGACTAGGAAAAGGCACTAAATGTATGTCTAAACAAAACTATTGAGCCTAAAGACAAGTTCAAGGTAGGAATGGGGATTGCTTACTATCCTCACATTGGAATTTTTGTATAATTGAGATGTGAAATATCTATTAGTGTCCCTTATCCTCAATATAAGAGGTAAAAACTAATTGATAAATATTAAGAAAAGTAGTTAAATTAGTTATTTATAATAAATTGGTGTTGGCTTTTCTAAAACACCCATGTTAAATTTATGTGCATCCGTTTGATGGGAACCCTTTAACATGAACTATCAATAAAGATATTTTGAAGGGAGGAAAATTAAACATGTGAAAAAGGAAGTGGATTGAGGTCTAATATTTAAGAATAAAATAAACTTTTATTTAACTTTTACATTAAAGACTAGAGGCAATATATTTTTCAGATTTTAACAAAACTGAAGAAAAAAAATGCTCTACTAAAAAAAGTTGATATTGATAGTTGCACATTATTTGATAACAAAATGTAAAAAAGACTTACACAAGGTGAAGACTTTCAAACTGGGTAGAAGAGATGATGAATTATCCAAGTAGGGAACTGACTCCCCTCTTTACTTCCCCTCATGTTGCTCTTGTTTACCCCTTGGCCCTTTCATCCCCATTGGATCAAGATGTAATTATTCAAATTTATTATTTTATAAAAATAACAATATAATTTTGTATAAAAATTTATAAATAAATTTAAATTGTTAAAATTTGATCCGAACAACTCATGACTATAGTAAAAAGGTGGAAAAAATTTACTTTAAATTAATAATAATTTATATCTGTGAATCGTCCGGATCAAATTCTAATTGTTTAAATTTATTTATATATTTTTATACAAAATTATAATGATATTTTTATAAAATATTAAATGTGGAAAACTGAATCTTGATCCAATGGTGATGATGATGAAGGAGGTAAAGAAGAGGAACCGGATCTTTTACTTTTCTTAGTAGTGATAGAAAAGAAAATATTTTATTTGAAGTAAACATTACGGTGAGAATCTTTTACTTCTCCTATGGAAAAAAAAATTTGCCCATCAATTTGAAAAGGCATTTGCAAACCACGGATGAAGAAGAAAATTTCATGATTATTGTTGTGTCTTTACGAATTAGTAATGTCCAAGGTACTGTTTGATAGAAACCTTTTAACATGTACTATCAAAAATTTGAAAGAAGGGAAATTATACATGTGGAAGGCGAAATGTATTGAGATATAATATTTAGAATTAAAATAAACTCTTATTTAACTTTTACATTAAAGGCAAAAGGCAATATAGTTTTTTTAGATTTTAACAAAACTAAGGGACAAAAGTGCTCCACTAAAAAAAGTTGATATTGATAGTCACACATTATTTGATGATAAATAGAAAAGAAGACTTATAAAAGGTGAAAACTTTAAAACTGCTCAGAAGAGATGATGAATTTTCATAGCAGGGACTGGCTCTCCTCCTTTACCTTCCCCACATTTTCCTCTCATGTACCCCTTTCATCACCATTGGAAATATTATTAAATTTTTTATAAAATGTATAAATAAATGTAAACTGTTAAATTTTCATCCACACAGTTCATAACTATAGTAAAAAAAAGTGGGAAAAATGACTTTATAATAATTAGAATAATAACCTATAGTTGTGAACTGTCCGGATCAATTCTAATAGCTTAAATTTATTTATATTTTTTTTTATAAAAAATGATAATGATATTTAGATAAAATATTAAATATGGTGGCTTGGATCTTGATGGTAATCAAAGGAGGTAAATGAGAGGAGCCAGATCCAGTAGTAATAGAAAAAAAAAAGAAAATTTCACTTGAAATAAACATTGCGGTGAGAGAAATCATTTACTTTCCTGATGCGGAAAAATTTGAAAAGTATTTTGGCATAATAGGGATGAAGATGAAAATTTCATGATTCTTGTTGGATAAAGACAAAAATTACATGAGCATACATTGATAGGTGAAAATTTTCCATTTAATTTTCCTTAGATTCACACTACAAAAAAAAAAAAACTTATAGCAGTGATACAAGAGTTGTAAAAATATTGTTCTAATTACTTTTTAAAATTTATGGTTCAAAAGAAAGCAAATTAAACGTATGTTTTCATTTTATTTGAGTTGAAATTATTGTGTGACGAGGGAAATTCACCCCCCCCGGATGTGAAAAATTTTCTATTAAATTGAAAAGACCTTTGTAGTACAAGAGAGAATAATGGATCTAGAAAACTCGGCACAAGTTTGGTATAGTTCACTCATTTACACACGAAAATTATAATGTTAATCAATTAGTCATAGGTTGGTCCTTTTTGTAAGTAATAAATTGGGTTTATCTAATTATTTAATAAATTTTTTTATTATTATCCTTAGTTAATTGTATATTTCTTTTATCTCTTTTTTCTACTTATTCTGTTTCACACTTATACTCTTTATAAATGTGGGTACTCTTAGAAAAATTATATCTCTAATACGTTTATTGCTTCTAACAAAATTTAGTATGTCTCTAATTTCTAGAATTTATAATCAAGTAACATTGTCAAATATAAACATTTATTAAATGAATTTATTCATCAAAGTTTGAATAATTTGTCCATAGAAAATCCTATAACGTCCAACACACGTGTAGAGAAACACTTGTTTTTTCCTTTGAACACTTGTCATAATCCTTTGACTTCTTGTGTGATTTGCAAACACAAATGTTAGGTGAAGCCATTCACATATAGTTATAATCAAAGGGACAATTAAGACTAGAAAAAGCCACTAAATTAATGTCAAACAAAACTATTGGACCCAAAGATCAGTTCAAAGTGGGAATGGGAATTGCTTACTATTCTTAAATTGGAATTTTTGTATAATTGAGATGTGAAATATCTATTAGCGTCCCTCATCCTCAATATAAGAAGAGGTAAAAAAACATTTATAAATATTAAGAAAAGTAGTTAAATATTTTGTTTGTGATAAATTGGTGTTGGCTTTTCTAAAACACCCCTGTTAAATTTATGTGCATCCAATGTACTGTTTGATGGAAACCCTTTAATATGCACTATCAATAAAGATATTTTGGAGGGAGGGAAATTAAACATGTGGAAGATGATGTGGATTGAGGTCTAATATTTAGGAATAAAATAAACTCTTATTTAACCTTTACATTAAAGATTGGAGGCACTATATTTTTTAGATTTTAACAAAAACTAAGGGAGAAAAGTGCTCCACCAAAAAAAGTTGATATTGTAGTCACACATCATTTGATAACAAATACAAAAGAAGACTTGTAAAAAGTGAAGACTACTTTAAAGTAGATGGAAGAAATGAGAAATAAGTATAGCATTAATAGAAGAAAATGTATTTTATTTGAAGTAAAGATTACGTTGTGAGGAATCTTTCACTTTACTCATGTGGAAAAATTTGAAAAGGAATTTGGCAAAAGAGGGATGAAGAAGAAAATTCCATGATTCATATTGTGTCTTTATCAGTTAGTACCATCATACATTGATAGGAGAATAAAATTTCGATTTAATTTACCTCATATCCAAAATGTCATATGTATCTCTACTGAATACTATTTTGCTTTTAGTTATAATAGTTATCCTATGAATGAAACACATTTATAATAGTTAGATATATGAGGCAAATTTTTATTTTCCTTTGGTTCTATATTCCTCAGCCCGCTCTCTGAATCCCATCTTCTTTTTTCCTAGCCGGAGGTTATTATTTCTTTGAAGCTCATGGTAGGCCTCACTGCTACCAGCAACTTTCACTTCTCTCCTTTGCCTCCACTTAAATCCTTCACCATCAAAAACCCAACCTTTAATAAAGTGAACATCAATCCAACGGATTTGTTTTCCATTGCTTTCAAAGATGAAAGGAATAGAGTATACTTTAGCCTAATTAATATTAATGCAACTCAATAATTCTTTTTTTTTTGTAAAAGATGTAATCTAACAGGCTATATCATTGTGTAAGTACTAAAGAATGATGCATACCTTTTACTCCCTTGCTATTCTTTATAAATTACAAATTTTTGTATGGATTTTGTACTTCTTTATTTTTTATTTTTAATTAATTATATATCTTATATCCTTTTCCCACTCAATCCATCTTGTATCTCTTCCCTACCCATCCTCTCCATAAACAAGTTTTCTTTTAAAAAAAATAAGTTGTATTTTTTTTTATATATTTATTATCTTTTGACCAACTTTAACTAACTTTTTCTTTTTCATCTATAGTTATATTTGTAGCTCAAAGGACATGAGCAATTATACTCAATTATCAAGTCTTCACATTACTGATGTTGCGTATTGACCAACACGCCTATAGATAAACTTTACAGGGAAGTCATTAACTATGTGAAAATTTTGCTTAAACCCCCTTATGACACTATAAATACCAATGATTTTGTCATGAGTTGTATGCCAACCATACTAAAGAAACTTGAATACCATGGGCTTCTATGACAATGCTTTTGTGTTCATTTTGATTTCCTCTTTACTCACCTTACAACTAAATCCTTTTTGCACATGCAAAGCATCATTTGATGATTTAGATCTTTGCATTCTTAGTGAGCGACAAGCCCTTCTCGATTTCAAGCATCATCTTCTTGATCCTTCAAACAGGCTTACCTCTTGGTCTGTTGGCAACACACATTGTTGCAATTGGACATCCGTTACTTGCCATCATGTAACTGGTCATATTCTTGAACTTCACCTCTCAACATCAATTCCTTCCATTTATTCGGAATATGATGCTTATAAGGAATCAAGGTTTGGCGGCAAATTACATCGTTCAATGCTTAATTTGAAAAAGCTAAGTTTCTTAGACTTGAGTGACAATGATTTTGGAGGCATGCAAATTCCAAGTTTCATTTACTCAATGAAGAGCTTGACATATCTTAACCTCTCCTATGTGGGATTCAGTGGAAACATTCCTCACCAAATAGGAAATCTCTCTGGTTTGCTCCATCTCGACCTTAGGGGTAATCATTTCTCTGGAAAAATTCCTCATCAAATTGGGAATCTATCAAATCTACTCTATCTTGTGCTCTCTAGTGATTTTCGATATGTTGTAGATGGGACGCAATCAATATTGTATGGAGATAATCTTCAATGGATATCATCTCTTTCTTCACTTCAATATCTTCATATGACTTATGTTAATCTATCCAATGCATTTGATTGGTTGCCTGTTTTGCAAGCTCTTCCGTCATTGACAGAGTTACACTTGTTACATTGTGCTCTTCCTCATAGTTTTCATCAAGCCATTGCCATAAACTTTTCATCTCTAACGGTTCTTGATCTTTCCTCTTCTCTTGATTTTGGATATCCTTCCATTCCAAAGTGGATTTTTCAACTAAAGAATTTGGTTTCTCTTAAATTAGGTCGAAATCAATTACAAGGTTCCATCCCAGATGGTATACATAACCTCACTCTAATGGAAGATCTTGATCTGTATGAGAATTACTTCAATTCCTCTGTTCCTGATTGGTTATATAGTTTGAGCCATCTCAAGTCTCTTGATCTGTCTTCGAACAATTTACATGGAACAATTTCACATGCCATTGAAAACTTAACTTTGATGGTTACTCTTGATTTGTCAAACAATAAGTTGGAAGGGCCATTTCCAAGCACTTTAAGCAATCTCTGTAACTTGAAAAGTGTTTCTATCTCTAGCAAAAATTGCAATCAACAAGTTTCAGAGATATTGGACATATTTGTTGAGATAATGTTTTGATGATGACAAATATGTTTTTGAAATTGTGTTCTGGATTATCAGTTTTCAGAAAGTTTTTGAAAATCTTCGAGTTTTAATGAAATGTTTGAGAGAACTCGAGTTTCGTGTTTTATAACTCGAGTTACAGTGTTTAAAAGTAGGTTCAAAATCTCAAACTTTCAAGAGAACTCAAGTTTTGATTCGAGTTATATCAAAACTCGAGTTCTGGAAATTAAAACTCGAGTTTCAAGTGTTGAAAAATGCTTTAGAAATATGAAACTTTTAAAGGAACTCGAGTCTGAATAAAAGTTATCTCAAAACTCGAGTTCCCTGTTTTAAAACTCGAGTTTCGTTCCTTGGAAGTCTCTTGAAAATCGGAACTTG
>QFDD01007556.1:0-18000 GCA_006871305.1 Vachellia collinsii
TGATTGACAAACAAACCCTAAGATATGAAAGCTCAAAGGTTGAGATATGTTATGGACATTCACATGTCTTACTATTTATAATAGTGTCAATTTTTAGTTGTATAATTTTCTTGATTATATTTATATAATTTATATTTTTATAAAAAATTAAGCTGATATGCCATTCCATGTTGCTGTCTACTGCGGGCCCATTATATCACTTCCATTATGGAATAAGGCGTCTCATGCGTAATTAGTAGTTCATACATTCCAATATTGGAATTACGCTATAATTGCCACCACCACACTCATTGGTCTCGATGGGCCAATCCATTTCTGGAAGCCCAAACTTTGTTTAATTTAATTAATTAAGTAATTCAATTATATAATTTTCAAATGAAATTATGCAGTTGATTTTACTGGACATATATAAACAGAAAAAAGAACTTTTCATAACTTTTACCTTTCAATACAGCAGGAACTTACACCCGTATGGTTTTCTGAAAAATATACTGAAATAATTAGAGATTTGGATGGTTTATATTTAATGAAAATTTTAAAATTTAAATGAATCAATGAATATTGAAGCTAAATTATTAAAAAATTTCATCTAATCTACAAAACAATATGGAGAGAATATACAAACTTCACCATATGCTCCTATACAAAGCAAGCGTATGAAAAAGAAATCAGCCTCAGCCGATTCAGATCGAAACCCTGGTGAACCAACCACGTGTCAAGTTCAGTTCACCTCCTATTGAATAGGTGGAGTCCATTTGAACTAGTGTGACTTAATACTAACATGGGTAACCCACTTGGTTGGCTAGATTACTTGGGTCACATTTTTTTTTTGAAAAATACATTGCACAAAAATACAGAAAAATATTTAGAAAAAAAGGAAGAAATTGAGAAAGAAAAAAAATAGAGAAACAACTGCCAAAAACACTTATCATGAAAGATAACCCCTAAAAAATCATGGTAAAAAATGAATTAAAGTTGTTTTTTAGGGTAGAAAGCGTTGAGTAAAGAGGAAGATGATGATGTGAGGCTGTGCGCTTGCGAAAGAGCTAGACTTTGATGAAGAAGGAAGCTAGAGTATGGTACTGTGAGAAAGAGAAGCAAAAAGTTGAAGAAAGAAGATTTGAGAGTTAAGAATTGAGAAGATGGACGGATATGTTATTGGGAAAAGGAAAAAAAAAATAGATGAACGGAGGGGGAGCGGATACTCTTATAACTCTCAGTATCCCTCAGAAGCTCTAGATCTGGTACGTTCAAATGATCCAAGGCCTTATATAGAGCCACCTGTGTGTATAGGAGAGAAAGAGGGTGAGAGAGAAGCTGACCGAATAATAGGGAGCAGCAGCGACGACGTTAGGATTATGAGAAGGAGGAGAGAGAGGATGAAGGAGCTGCGTGGAGCCATGTCCAACGACAGTGTGGCCACCGTCCGTCTCTGATAGAGGTACAAAAAGCGTCTTACATGACAATTACGTGACAGCCAAGGTGGTATTATACATATCAATCAAAGCTCACAAGAGCATGAAGAACCAACATTTTAATGACCCCTATCAGTCTCAGCATTCTAACCAGAGCATGAAGCCTTTTAATGGCCTCTCTGAGCTGCGGCATCAAGAACCAACACACATTGCTGTTGTCACTCACATAACTTAGAAGCTCAGAGCCCTTAATCACCACCGTACACTCGTCATTCATCTTCCTCCAGTACGACTCCAAAAGCACTGTATTTCCCCCACAAATTCTTCCAATCATTAATCATCTCAACCAAAACGATAGATCATTTTGTGTGTAGTTTGTTACTGGTCGAGGAGTTTGCAGGAGAAGCACTATTGCTGTTGAGAGTAGCTTCAGAAATAATATTTGCCGTAATTATTAAATGGACTAAGAGAAATACTTATCTGGACCGGAGGAAGTATTTTATTCTCTTTATACAGATGTTGTGTTTCTTTCAATAATGATGTGGTAGGGCTGAAGCAACGTTGGTTTTCTTGGGTTGGGATTCTCTACTTTTCTCAGTATCTTGTAAGCGCTTGGATCATTTGGATGGACCAGATTTATATAGCTTCTGAGGGATACCGAGAAAAAAGCTTCTGAGAGTATACGCTGAAGGAGGGAAGTGATTTGTCAATAAGTTTGCTGCACATTGGAAAGGAGGGAAGATGTCTTATGACACATCAACCTTTTGTGTTGGAGGGAGGAAAGAGGATAATTAAGAGGGGAAAGGGGCAAAATAGAGGAAGGGAAGAATTCAATAGTGATTGGAGGAAATAATTTTTTGAAAAAAAGAAGGAAAGAAAAAAATATGATAAGTAAAGAATCTCATATGCACTGTATCAAAAAAAAAAAAAAAAAGAATTTCATGTGCATAAACAATTAGTAATTGTATTTATTTAATAATTACATATTATCTTTTTTTTATACAATCACCACAGAAAAATCATGCAAAAACAATAAAATTAAGACATAAAAAATATTATAAAGTTTCATCAGTACCCTAAGGTGGGTCATATAAGACAATTTTAAAATTGTTTTGAGAACTATGAGGATTCAATAAAAACTAGCTACAAGAATTTAATTAAAAATAAGATGAAATGATAGAGCCTTACACATTAATTTTTTTTTCATTTTTATATAAATATCTGGCATTCGTTACTGTATATTCTAATGTATGTTCGCGAGCATTATCAAGTCTTACATATTTTTTTTTCCAAGTATATAAATTGACAGTGAGAATATTATTCAAAAATGGTGATAAGGTTAGAGTTACGTACATGAGTTTGGTTTATGAAGTAAAGGTGCAATCAGTTCTGACTAGTATGCAAGAGATGACAAAACTGAAAGTCCAGATAAGATTTTCCGGAAATTGCGCAGAATTAGATTGATTTTTGTTAGAAAACAACAATGGCGATGGGACAATAAAACTTTTTTAATGAATTTATTTAAATAGTTATGCATCTCATTTTTTTTTTATTTAGAAACCACATCAATATCATTATCACATGTACAAGGAACTTGTTCAATTGTCTCTTTGTTTATTATGATTTTATGCGTCGATTTTTTTTCACGTCACTCTCACTATAAAATTGATGTTTTACTAATTTGTCATTCCGTGGACATTGCTTTGTCTGCTATAAAAATAAGAAAAATGCAAACGAAATTTGAGATGGGAGAGATAAGTAATATAAGAGAAAGAGGGAGCGATCTTATTCCATTTAGACATGTACAATTTGTATTACAAATACATCAATTTATATGTCTTCAACGTCAACCAAAGATTACATAATATTAATAATAAAATGAATGCTCTCGAGTGCACAATATATAATATTTGAATTATAAAATAAAAACTCGTATTAGTCATTAATTAAAAAGGTTATAGAGTATAAGGAATGAAAGCTCAAAAGTTGAGATATGTTATGGACATTCACATATCCTAGTATTTATAATAGTGTCAATTTTCTTGATTATATTTATATAATTTATATTTTTATAAAAAATTAAGTTGATATGCCATTCCATGTTTCTGTCTCCTGCGGACCCATTATATCACTTCCATTATGGAATAAATGTAATTAGTAGTACAGACATTTGACATATCCAATATTTTTGGATTTCAAATTGCCACACTCATTGGTCTCCATGGGCTAATCCATTTCTTGAAGCCCAAACTTTGTTTAATTTAATTAATTAAGTAATTCAATTATATAATTTTCAAATTAAATTATGCAGTTGATTGTACTGGAAATATATAAACAGAAAAAAGAACTTGTTGTTATAAAATAAAGAAAATTGAAGAGAGATGAACAAAACAAGAGAGAATTAGGGAGAAAGGAGAGAATAATTCTTGTTCATATGTATTCCTCATATCCATACAACCTTTTGTGCTACAATCCTATTTATAGACATCAAATCCTTTCAAGAGTTACAATGCCATATATATAGGAATTAATTCACATTATGATACAACATAAAGGCATTGGAATCAATCCACATTATAATACAACATAAAGGCATTGGAATCAATCCACATTATGATACAACATAAAGGCATTGGAGATTGTAGTCTTTAATCATAAAGTGGAATCCTAAGAGTCTATGTGGTTATGAACATCCAATATAGCTTTAAGTATAGAATTCCAAAAGACAAAGGTTATGAACATCTACACTTGATGATATTGTAATATTTATAATACTCCCCCTTGGATGTCCATAAGCAAATATTGTGCCTCATTAAAACCTTACTATCAAAAATCTAGTGGGACAAAAACATAGTGAAGGAAAAGAGTACACAATATATATTGAAGCTGCCTCGTTAAAAACCTTACTAGGAAAACCTTGTGGGACAAAACCTTGGCTAAGGAAAAGAGTACATCATAATCTTTACTTCTCCTGATAACATTACTTTTACTCCTCCTGATGACAATATCACTTTCTGATGACAATATCATTCATTATCAATGAAACATATTTCTTGAATGAGAATGTCATCAATGATTTTCCAGATAGTTGATCTTCTTTTTATTTGACTATACAAATGTATTGTCATCAAATTATATACAAAAATGTATTTCTCCATCATATCTTTTGGATATGTTGATTTATTCTATACATTTTTCAATCAATTATATATATACTCAAAATCTTTAATCCACATAACATTTTATATATTGAATGATTTTCTCATACATGCTTCAGCGTTATATATCCTTTAAGCATTATGATGCATATTTCACTGTCCAATGAGCCATATGCATAGGCTTTAATAATATTCAATAGACGCATATTTTTCATATATTATGATAGACTAGTAATTGTTTTTTATCCACCACCAAATAATATACCTTATATATCATCACAATCATCATAACATTATAAAAACCTTTGTTTTCATATAAATTTTCATATATCATATAATATATTTGTATTTCATGTGTTTGGACTGCAGGTCCATAATTCTCATATAGAAATAGCATAATTGTATTTTCACTGCATCTTTTCCTTTCACTTCTAATCATGGCCAATCACTTTTCTATCTATTTTGCATGACAGATTTATGTAGAAGATTCGCATTTGATTACGTGATATTATTATCAAAACTGTTGCCGACAACTTTATCCTTTTCGGTTCCATTTTTTCTCATCCGGACATAACTTATCAAAATCTCGATATTACTTTTCAAGTACCTAAACCTCTCTTGAGGTTTTTGCAATTAATTATGTCTTGACCTCTTCTAGAGTGCCAGCCTCCTCAATATGATCATCTTAAAATATGCTCCTCTTTATCCAAAGTGTTATATTTGGAACCTATTGAATTCATATGCTTCAGGTATGTCTCATTCTTATTGATATTAATCGGAGCATTTTCAGCTGGAATATGAGAATTGGTAATTCTCATTTAAATCAATAATTGAATATGGCAGATATTTCATAAAATATCATGAATACAATATTCAATGAACTTCTGGTTCATACTATTATTTTTGAGGATTTACATTTAATATTAATAATGCATTCAATGTGTTTTCTTTTCCAGCTACTCAATTTCTCCCCCTCACGTGGGAAAACTTTGTCAATTGACAATTATCCAATAATGCAATACAAGTCTCATAAACCCATTTGTTTCCTTAGAAACATAATTTTGTTTCATTTAAAGATAAACAAAGAGGAGAATCTTGCCCAACATTTATCTCAACTTTACATCTATATGCATATGGTGAATCCATAAGAATAAATAGTGCACATTCAAACCTTTAAGTTAGAAAATATCTGGCTCCTCACCAAAAGCCAATTTCATTGGAAGAGTTTCATTGGCTTGATATGTATAAATATTGCAATAGATCAAATCAAATATGCCAATATTGAAGTAAAAATCTTGTTCCCTTAAGTGTTGATCTAACTATTTATGGAGGCTTCAAAAAATGATTTGTGGATTGTATAATCTTGAAACTATGCACTCAACATAATAATTTATTTAAACAATTTTGCAAACTTCAGGTTGCAAATTAATAATAATCATGCATATAACCATTTTATAGATGCATCTATCAAATTTACTGAATACCTTTATATGGCTTACATGCTATTTGAATGGGCCCATATAAGTGCAATATATTTTTAGAAATGTAGAGTTCCATTTCAAATCATAATCGGCGATGTTCTCATGATCAATTTTCTTTGAGAACAAGCAGCGTATAATAACTTTTGAATTATGCTGGCTATTCGTGAAAAATCTTCTAGTTCTTGAATGAATGCCAATACATAATCTTTCGATCATTTGTTGTATCATATTTTTGACTTGGATGATCTAACAAGTCATGCCAATAATAAATCTGTTTGGATCAGTAAACTTCTGGTTTACCGTAACTTTTCAATTTTCATAACATATTGGTTTAAAATCTCAATATGACATATTTAACATGACATTCATTTTGGGAGATCAAAGGCTTATTTGAAGCATATGAGTAGAAATCTATACAAAATTAGCTCACTTGTATTCTAACAATCTTCCTCTTGAAGTGTGAGTCATATAAACATGTCTTCCTAATTCATATATTTCTTCCATGTGCTTCCTAGCTCATATAATTTTGGATTTCAATCTTACATCATACGAAAACCTAGCATATCTTACCAATAATAACTCTAATTAAATTAGAATCTCACATCACATCCCCTTCTATTCTAATTAGAATCCTTCATGAAATATTTGCCACTAAAATAAAGACTTCTCTCTCTCTTTTTTTTTTGATAACAAAAATAAAGACTTCTCATTACCATAATAAAATTAATTAATAAATTTGTCAAAGCACTGTTTTTTTCTTTAACGCAACCATATATATGTATAATTGCATTTAACCACCATCAATGTTCTCGCACCTTTTTTTTTTTGGAGACAACAAAGTGGATACTACTCACCAACGTACGTAATGCAATAATCAACTTAATTCAATATTGAAAGCAATATATGACAAATCAATTTTCAATTAATATAAACACAACTGACAAATATCATATATGCTATAAATGGAAATTTGACATTGTAACTCATACTTTCTATGACTATTAGATTTTCTATATCATATATATACTAACGTTGTTGTATAAAAAGTTAAAAGAAGGAACACACCTTTCATAAAATATAGCCTTCTTCATTTTGTCTTGAATATGGTGAACAACAAACTCATAAACTTTCAAATATCTATTTAGAAAAATGAAAATTTGACTAAATAATTTGGAGTGTTATATTTCAAAATCAAAATACCTCTACCAATCTATGATCCTTCGTTGGTTCATGTCTCATAAAAATAATCCTGCATGTGCATCTTAAAGATATATATAGAAATTATATTATTGAAAAGCTAAGCTCAAATCTTGGACACGATGGATATGGCTCCCACACACAGAATGCAGTTGACACATTAAAAACAAATAGCATGGCTGGTCATCAATATACATTAATGCCAAATAACGGCTATGTAGTTATAATAAGGAGGTTATAATAAATTCATCATAGTCAATAAATATTTACAACCAAAAGAAATAAAACCTCTAACAGAAATAAATCCATCAAATATTTATTTATTTATTTTTATAATTTTGATCATATAATGTATTTATAATCACTAGTAAAAAATATGCCTTTTAGACCGCCTCTTTTAAACCGAATGTAGAGGATTACGGTTTAAAAATTATGCCCGGTAGCATTTTTGTAAATATATGAACATTTCTAGACCGCATATAAAATGTCAGGTCTAAAAAGTGATTTTTAGACCGCATATTAAAGTATGTGGTTTAAACTATTTGAACTTTTTAGACCGTTTCCAGAGGATGCGGTTTAAACATGTGATTTTTTTGCTTTTTAAAAAACATTTTAGACTGCATGGACAAAGGTGCTGTCTAAAATGTGATTGCATATATTTTTTTTAAGACTGTGTCCTGATTTCGTGCGGTCTAAATTCCCTCCTCCCCCAATTTTCAAAATAACCCACTATTTTCATAGCCCAAGCGCGCGTCCTTGCTCCAAGTCCAAACAGTGGTCACCGTCTTCTTCTTCCTCTTTTGTGCCGTCTTCCGCCAAACTGAAGTTGCTTCTCAGACCCTTCTCCTTCGCCGTCATCCTCCATAGCTCAAAAGCCTAGCTTGTCCCAACCTTGTGTGTTGTGCTTGAAACCCCAGCTTTTCCCAACCTTCAGTGTCGTGCTCGAAACCGCAGCTTCTATCCAAGGCTTCCCTGATGTGCTCTAAGCCCCTGCATCTCCAAGCATTCACCGTCGTTGCTCGAAGGCCCAGCTTCTATCTAAGCCTTCGCCGTCGTGCTTCGAGCTCCAACATCTCCAAGCATTCACCGTCGCTACTTGAAGGCCCAGCCTTTCCTGTTGTGCTCTAAACCCCAGCTCCTCCAAGCTTTCGTCCTTGTGCTCTGGAAATCCTGCAACCAAGCCTTCCCTATTGTTGGTCGAAGGCAATTTGTTTCTTGCTTAGGTTGATTTTTTTTTCAGGCTACCCTCTCTCTCATAAAAAAACCTGCAACCAAGTTTATCAATTTGAAAAAAACAGAGTGCTGGAAAATGTTTTTATGGTGCAGCTAGTCTCAACTTTTTATGGTGCAGCTAGTTAAATCGACAACTGAAGTCAAATTGCATAATAATTAAATAATACATAATTATATAACAAATGGTGTGAAAATATAGTGAACATCAAGAGTAAATTTTAAATATTTTTTGGTAGGTTTTTAGAAAGTATCCTGGTTCCTAATGTATATGGCTACAGATTTCAGCTCAATGGCGGTTCAGCTTTAGCTCAAACTGGCTCAAAAATGGTATTTTATTTTTGATCTTAGCCAAATTGCTAATGCTTTTGTGGGCCTGATTCTTTTACCACTACAACAAAGTTGAAGCAGAGGGCATTTTCAAAAACAAAGTCAAGAAGCAGTGTAATCCCAACATCATATGAATTATTATATAAATCTATACGTAGCCAAAAAAAAAGTAGTTTTGAAATGTCAAGAAAGGGGTGGGGAAGGAGTGTAATCCCAACATCATATGATTTTGATGTCATATGATAAATCATTTACAGGAACAGTATTGCCAATGGATGTAGAAGTTGTGGGGAAGGAAGGGGTGATGGTATATATTGAAAGAGAGGATTTGATTGCCCTTGTAGCTCCTAACCAACAGGTTACTGATGCGGTCGTCCAAGTGTTTATAATGTAAGTTTTCTCTTTAAATTAAATTTCATTAAAATATTCAACCATTCTGACCAAAATGTTTGCTTTATAATAGGTACATGCATCAACAATTAGTTTCCTTAGGTAGAAGTAATAAATTTGGATTCCTTTGCCCAATTCACACCCAAGAGAAAGGGAACCCTCCTTCTTTAAGACATCACTACTTATCACAAAGGCTCAGTGAAGGCGGAATTGAGTGTTTCTTGGCACCCTATATCCATGAGTATTTGCTTGAATTTTCATTCTCTTTTGCAACAATAAATTTCCTTTCAATGATAAAACTTTTATATTTGCTTAGTGTTCATTTCGTTTTGCAGTAATCATTGGCAACTGGCCATTTTATGCGTGAAGAGCAATACGATTATCTTCTTATGCTCGCTTCACTACAAACCGGGGAAGGATTTGAAGAAGACAATGGACTTGTAAATTTGCTTATGCATTATTAGTACTAATTAACTATGATTTTTTATGAGTTGCTAACTATGATTTTGATAATAGGGCTATGAGGACATACCAAGTTGTTGCTTTACGTAAGCGGGTGCATGAGGTGAAAGACCCAGAATGGATCATACCAAAGGTAAATACATGCTTGTTTGGTAGTTTTTGTTGACCTATTCAACATTTTTGCTTTTTATGATTTTGTTAATGGATTGTTCTGTTTATATAGAGCTGTAGGCAACCAAAGAATACCAACTTATGTGGCTTTTATGTGCTAAGGCATGGCTTTTATGTGCTAAGGCACATACTTAATATTATCTCTTTAGGCATGACAAAGTTTACTCAAGAGGTAAATACATTTTCCTTCAATTTTAAGCAATTGTTGTTCTCTTAATTTGGTTTTAGATGATTAATTAATGATCTATATGACTTTTGATATCTTAGGTGTTCGATCTTTCTGAATCATTTCCTGAAGAGGATCTTGACTACATCCGTGAGCATTGGAGTGAATATTTTCTTCAAGAGCTAGAGAAACAGTGAGCTCACATTATTATTGGAAACTATATTGTATGCATGTGACAGGATATTAATGGAACCGCATTTTTTTTTGTTTTTTTGCCTATGTTATTTAAGTTATGTCTTGCTCTTTATTGTTCTCTTAATTTTGGTCATTCTATTTTGCATGGTAAAGTATTCATGATTTCATGTTGGAAACAATTTGAACTTTTGGGAGTAATATCAAAGAATTTGTAAATCTTTCATTCAAAAAACTGCAAAATGATCTAAATAGCTAACAACAGTGTTTATCTTTTTACTTGTGCACACATGATTGCTTAAATTAGTGAAATAAAAACTGGTGGTTGGTACAGAAATATATATGACTCAATTGCTGGGAATTATATGCTGGTTGGTAATCATTACAGGTTGAATTGTGGGTATGGGAAAGAAAACATAAAAACGTAAATAATAAAAAAAAAATTTAGACCGCATGTGGTAACATGCTGGGAAATATATTTTAGACCGCACGCTTAAGGGTGTGGTCTAAAATGTAACGGGATATATATTTTAGACCGCACCGGTGCGGTCTAAATTGGAATACATTTTAGGGTGCAATCTAAAAAGTCGTTAAATAATAAACCTTTTTTAGAGCTCATTTTTTTTAGACCGCACAAATATTCGGTCTAAAATGTAATTTTTTAAACCGCATCTATATATGGTCTAAAATGTACGTACTTTTTAAACCGGTCTTATCTAAACCGCATTTTTGTGCAGTTTAAAAGGTCTTTTCTGTGCGGTTTTAAAATCGTTTTTTCTACTAGAGAATAACGTTGCCCCAACATTCTTCTTCCATAAAAAAATTCCAGCATCTTTCAATAAGGATAATGAAAGGGATCAATAATTTATTTGCTCCCAAATTTCTAACAACGGAAGCCTTCATGGTGCTCAATTTTCAGAATTAGTGAAATCACTTCCTCAGATATTGCTTTCATATCTTTATGTATGCTTCAATGCTGCCTAAGCAACATGATTAATCTAAGGTTACTTGCAAAAAGAGGGAACGTGACTATGAACTTAGGCCTACTTTAAGAAACGAGGGTAAAACTGAATGAACGTAATACTTTGTTTACATTTTTGCTTCTCTTAAATCAACATTTGTTTCTAAACAACATGATCACAATGCAATTACAGTTTCAATTAAAGCAATAGACCCTCATTTTTTTTTCAAAAATTGAAGATGCCTAAATAAGCCTTAAGTCTACCTATTCTTAACTTTAGATTGATCTCCAATTCTATATAGTTAAGCTCATATATTCAACCACGGTGAAAATTATATTTTTTTTCCATGTAATGGCATGAGTAATCCCATGAGACCAAGAATTATAATACACACACACGGATATGCCTAAAACCCATAAAACTAGTTTCATAGAAAATCATGAAGCACAATGACTTCCAGCAATGACAAATGTGAAGGCTTAGTCAAAGAAACAAAAAGAATGTCACAGCCTATAATCTGATTCTTATTCAAAACTAGATAATAACATGAAATATAAGGTATACTTCTTTAAATATAAAGGAAATGTAAATTATAAAAACAATAAATAACATAAAATAAATACATAAATAACAATAAATTACAAAATAAAATAGAAAATTGCAAAAAATATAACAATGCAAATATAATAATACGAATTATAATTAAATAAAATTCGTAAAGACATAATATAAGTAAAATATTATAACAAAAATTAAAATCTTATGGCTTTAGGCCAATTATATAACTTTGAGCCATTTATCTTCTGGATAAATGAATTATGTGGCTTCTAGCCATCCAACAAAAGTATATGGCTTCTGGCCTATAATAAGAATTAAATAAATATAGCTTCTGGCTATATTGTCTTGTAGAAAAAGATATATGGCTTCTGGCCATATGATGTCAAAACAAGAGATCAAAGTTATATAACTTCTGGTTATATAATCTCAAGATTGGAAATGAATATAGGTTCTGGCCATATAATCAGAACAATATGATTTCAGGTCATACTTTCAAAATATATTAAAGCAACATGACTTCAGGCCAAGACAAAAATAACATCAATAATATCAAATAACTTGTAATAAAAATTAAAATAAAATATAATAACAACAACAATCTCCAATCCTAGCCATGGAATTCGATGTTTAAAAAAACCGGAAAAAATCACTTTAATTCCATATAATTGCTCATCAGATTATCTCAAATTGATTAAGATTATATAAATTAAAAATGCAATAAGACAAAGTAGATGAAATTGTTAATATATGAGATAAGTAACCTTTTGTAAAAACTATCGTGCTGATAATGTGTCATAAAATAAAGAAAATTGAAGAAAGATGAGCAAAACAAGAGAGAATTGGGGAGGAATGAGAGAGTAATTCTTATTCATATATGTTCCTCATATCCATACAACCCTTTGTGCTACAATCCTATTTATAGTCACCAAATCATTTCAAGAGTTACAATGCCATAAACATAGGAATTAATCCACATTATGATACAACATAAAGGCATTGAAATCAATCCACATTATGATACAACATAAAGGTATTGGAGTTTATAGTCTTTAATCATAAAGTGGAATCCTAAGAATCTATGTGGTTATGAACATCCAATATAGCTTTAAGTGTAAAATTCCAAAAGACAAAGGTTATGGACATCCACACTTGATGATATTGTAATATTCATAACACTTGTCATAATTTTTACCTTTCAATACAGCAGGAACTTACACCCGTATGGTTTTCTGAAAAATAGACTGAAATAATTAGAGATTTCGATAGTTTATATTTAATGAAAATATTAAAATTTAAATGAATCAATGAATATTGAAGCTAAATTATTAAAAATTTACATGTAATCTACAAAACAATATGGAGAGAATATGCAAGCTTCACCATATGCTTCTATACAAAGCAATATATGCAAACACAAATCAGCCGATTCAAATAAAAAACCAGTGAACTAACCACTTAAATGTCAAGTTCGGTTCACCTCCGAAACCAGAGTTTTTAAGAATAGGGGATCCATTTGAACTAGTGTGACTCAGTACTAATATGGATAACCCACTAGGTTGGGTGGATTACTTGGGTCACTTTTTTTAAAACAAAACATCTGTTCAAAAATACAGAAAAGTCTTTAGAAAAAAGGAAGAAATTGAGAAAGAAAGAAAATAGAGAAAGAGATGGCATAAAAGATAACCCCTGAAAAATCATGGTAAAAAATGAATTGAAGTTATTTTTTTGAGTAGAAAGCATTGAAGTAAGAGGAAGATGATGATGTGCGGCTGTGCGCTTGCGAAAGAGTATGTCGATGAAGAAGTAAGCTAGAGTATAATACTGTGAAAGAGAGAAGCAAAAAGTTGAAGAAAGAAGATTTGAGAGTTTTTTTTCTTTTTTTGCCAGTAAGAAGATTTGAGAGTTAAGAATTGAGAAGATGGACAGATATGTTATTGGGAAAAGGAAGAAAAATAGGTGAACGGAGGGGGAGTGCATACTCTCATAAGTGCTTTTCTTAGGATCTTTAAAGATTGTTTGTCAACCATTTTTAGAATCATTTTTACGTAAGTTGAAACAAAACTTCTCTCATATAATTATTTTATATTGCATACAATCACTTTCCAAAAATTAATCCCAAACAAACTATTGGATGCTCTAGATCTGGTACATCCAAATGATCCAAGGGCTTACAAAAAGAGCCACCCATGTGTGTGAGTGAGAGAGAGTGAGAGAAGCTGACCAAATAATAGGGAGCAGTAGTGACGACGTTGATAGGATTAGGAGAAGGGTGAGAGAGAGAGTGACGGAGCTGCGTGAAGCCATTTCTGCAACAATTTGTCCACCATAGGTCTCTGTGTTTCCAACCAGGGTGTAATGAATCCCACATCGGGGAGGTTTTCTTGCAAGAGGGGCTTTATAAGGTTTTGGGTTCCCCAACTCTAACAGCTAGCTTTTGGGATGTGGTTCTTCTAAGGATTTGTGCTCGTTACAATGGTGTTCTCGTTGAGAGACGTCTGACCAGAAAGCGCTACCTGCGGAGGGTTCTGACCGAAGGGGTTGACCAGCGGGGTGGCTGAGTGAAGCGTTGAGTAAAGTGCTGTAGAGTGGAGCCACCGGGACGTCGGCTCTCGAGGGGGGGTGCATTGTAATGAGTCCCACATTGGGAAGGTTTCCTTGCAAGAGGGACCTTCTAAGACCTTGGGTTTCCCAACTCCACAGCTAATTTTTAGGGTGTGGTTCTCCCAAAAACTTGTGCTCGTTACACAGGGGCATGAAGGCTTTTAATGGTGTCCTTGAGCTGCGGCATCAAGAACCAACACACATTGCTGTTGTCAGTCACATAACTCATCAAAAGCTCACTGCCCTTAATCACCACAGTACACTCGTTATTCATCTTCCTCCAGTACAACTCCAACAGTACCATACTTCCCCCGCAAATTCTTCCCATCATTAATCAAAATCATCTCAACCAAAACAGAAGATCATTTTGTGTGTAGTTTGTTACGGGTCGAGGAGTTTGGAGGAGAAGCATTATTGGTGGAGAGTAGCTTCAAACAGAATATTTGCCACCATTATTAATTGGACTAAGAGAAATACTTATCTGGACCGAGGAAGTATTTTATTCTGTTCATACATATGTTATGTTTCTTGCAATAAGGGTGTGGTAGGGCTGAAGCAACGTTGGTATTCTCGGTTGGGATTCTTTAGTTTTCTCAGTATCATGACGTGGCTCTTTATAATCGCTTGGATCATTTCGACGAACCAGATCTAGAGCTTATGAGGGATACTAAGGGAGGGAAGTGATCTGTCATTAAGTTTGTTGAACATTAATTGGAAAGGAAGGAAGATGTCTTATCACACATCAATCTTTATGTGTTGGAGGGAGCAAAGAGGTCAATTAAAAGTTAGAATTAAGAAGGAAACGGGGGAAAACAGAGGAAGGGAAGAATTCAATAGTGATTGGAGGAAATAATTTTTTTAAAAAAGGAAAACAAATATTATTAGTAAAGAATTTCATATGTACAGACAATTTGTAATTGTATTTATTTAATAATTAAATATTATCTTTCCATAATTAAAATATTAATATTTTTAATTTTACCAATTATAATTGAATTGTATTATTATAATTATTATTGGTCAAACTCCCAATTGATCCTGATATAACTCACTTAAGTAACTCCTATCTCAAAAGTTTAATGTCTGATCTGACTTTTTAGACTTTTTAAACTTTGATAAACAGTTATCAAAGAGGGAGAGTAAGCATTTTAATAATAATAATAATAATAGCCAGAGAGATGAGACCGTCGGATACTCCTAGTCCCAGAGATTGGGTGGATAACATTCAAGGAAAAACCTTATAGCCAGTTTGGCTCAAACTTAAGGAATGCAATGAAATGCAATAAAATATATTGGAATGTAATGTAATTATGTTTATATAAGTCTGTTTGGTTCACTATTAAGGAAAGGTGATGCATATGTATAAACATGTTTGGTGAGATTACAAAGAACATGGAAATAGGCAATAATAATATAATAAAAGATAAAATTACCCTTGTCTATATACACACACATATATAATGAATTAGATTTGTCTGTCTCCCCCCAAATATATATAACCCGTGCACATATATATACCAATAAATTATTAAACAAAATTACCCCTTGTTCACATGTTTTAGAAAAAATTATTAATTAAAAATTCTTATATATATATATATATTATAACAACCGATGTAAATTGTATAAATACATAAATAAAGGAGAGGGAAAACAACATCCAAAAGAAAACAAACAAAAGGTAGCTAGGTAATGCTATTGTCTTTCAGCAACATGGTAGTACTCTCATTGGTAGCAATTGTTTAAATAAAAAGGGTTGATATAATCCTTACAACCTTAAAAATAACAAAAAAAGTATTTAAAGGTGCTACACATATATTCTAGAAGACTATACACCCAAACAGCCATTTCGATTTATAGGACTAGTAAGAATGCAACCACTAGTGATGGAGACTCAGTAATCTTCACATGAGCCTTGTTAAGCTTACTCCATGTGAGACCTTGTATTCTCATGAGTTGCCTATATATCTCCTCCACTCTATCTAAGTCAGTATGATCTATTCTTCTTGACTCCTTACTCATTTATGCAAATTCCCTACATAAGTTGTCAACAAGCTTTATCATTGTGTTGTCCATATTGGAAGAAGATTTCTTCAATGCATCAGTGAGCTACTCTACAGCATCTCGGCTACTCCTTCTCTTTTGTTTTGCATATGTGTAGACATCAGTTGGATGCAAAGTTTGGTTCTCAGATGCAGCTAAATTTGTATTTGTGTGTAGTACCTACTCAGCATTGACTTTTGTTTCAACTCTAGAATCTTTGTCATCATTCTCACCAAGAGATGCAGACATCTCTGCTCCCAATCCTACTGCACGATCCTTAGCCCAAACATATGATAACTCTTCAAAATGGGGTAATCATCTATTCCTAAAGTTTCTAGCTTCTTTTTTAGTCTAAAAATAAAAAAGCAAAATGATGTAATAATTTAATCATCATCACCAAACATTAATAATAACATATAACACAATTACCTTCACATATTCATCCCATACATGATCTTCGGCTGTTACACACTTTGATTCACAAGTAGATTAAGTGCGGTAAAACCTTGTATGTATCCCTTGAAGATTGAATCAAAAATTAAACCAAGGATTGTACTATAGGGGTTAATAGGATCTTTAGGATATATTATTAGTTTATATTTTAGAATATTATTGTAGATATATGAGTGTCAATTAGAGATCTCAACGATATTATTTAATATCAATATCTTTGATTCAATTTAAGTAAATGACATCATGATATTATATTTTTTTTAAATATTTTGAGTCATATTAGGGGTTAATAGGTTTTCTTATTTAAAGAGTAAGTTGCATTCAATTATTTGAGGAATTGAATGAAAAGTTTTTTCTCGACAAATTTTAACCTTTTGTTTATATTTGGGATAGAATACGGTTAGGTTGTAATAGAGTGATCAACTCTTGTGGAGCTTTTTATAACTAAAAATCTAGAAACAAGTTCTTCTAGGGTTTTTAGATGATTGGTTGGAGTGCAAAAATTTGATTAACTTTTGTGAAGCCTTTTTATAGCTAAAGATCTAGAAACAAGTTCTTTTAGAATTTTAACCGATCAAATCATTAATCTACGTGGTTCATCTATATCAATATTTCTAAGACAATACCTTTATTCTCCAAGTCTTCTTCTTCATCTTGATCAATAACTTTTCAAACTTCTTTATCATCATTCATCATAATCCTTTCTTTGCTTGACTAATTTGCAAGATTTTACATTAGAACATAGTAGTTAGTCAAAGTATATGATAAATACATAATGCAAACTTGTTGCTCTTAATATCTTAATACTTGACTTCTATATTTGACATAATGAAAAATAGGGTAAATGTTCAAAATTATCCTTTATCTTTTGCAAAAAGAGTTGTTAGCACCATAAACAAAAAATGGTTACAAAATGCCTTCAACATTTAAAACTATCCCTAAAATACCATTTTTGTTAAAAACTCATCAACTTTTTTGTGTGGTACCCACTGAGTATTTTTAAATGTGCTAGGTCGCACCTAATATGCCAACCGTTCAAATGAGCAAAATATTCCACTCTCCTTTCTTCATCGCCCCCAGCACTCACCCTTCTTCTTCTTCATTATCCTTTCTCTCATTTCTGCAGCGCCCCCCAGGGGCACTGTTCTTCTTCTTCTTATTCTTCATTATCCTCTTCCCCCCCCCCCCCCC
>QFDD01007557.1:0-13964 GCA_006871305.1 Vachellia collinsii
TCTTTCCACAGAATTTGAATCTCAAGCGTATGAAACACAAATTATCAAACATCTTATTCTTTATTCTCTTAGATCTTCATTATTTCTTGTTGGAATTTTTGTTAATAAGAATGAGAATAAAAAAAAATTAAATCATGTTTGGTTGTTAGAATCATTTTTATGAGAAAGTAAAGCAGAAGGGAAATGAGTTTTAGTACAATAAAATGAAGATTATGTTTGCTATGCTATGGAAATATGTGTGTATTTACTCGGTAATTGTGTTTCGTTAGATAAAAGAGAATTTCAAGAATGATTTGTTGGTTAATGGAACAGCCTTTATAAGAACAAAAATGAAATTGAAAATGATAATAGATTTGCCAATGAGTTTCAATATAATTAAATAATTACATTTAATGTAGCACGAAACACACACACACAAACAAACACACAGACACACTATTTTCATATTGTTAAATGAAAAACAAAGAAAAGTGTATTAGGTTAAAGTATACATTTAATTCTTTAAATTTATATCAAATTTCAATTTGGTCCCTTAAATTTAAAAAGTGCACTTTTGATCCCTTATCATTAGCACCGTTAGTTTTACTCAATGAAAAATGTTAATTTAATTATCATTTTGCAATTAAATGATGTTAAAATATATTTAAATATTGATTATTTAATATATTTATTTTTATATTTGAAAATTTAACCATATTTTATCAGCATTTAATTACAAAATCATCATCTAAATTTGCTGAATCACCATTTTCCGTTAAGTAAAACTAACGATATTAATATTAAAAGACTAAAAATGTACTTTTTAAATTTAAAGAACTAAATTAGAACTTGAGATAAATTTAAAAGACTAAACGTATACTTTAATCAAAATATTAATATATAAACTATACTTACGTCAAGTAAGTCTAGGTGCCCAATCAAATTAAGCCAGCTATATTCGTTTTACCAATCATCATTTAACCCTAAAACAATTGTTAGAACTCATTACGTATCTGGTAATGACTTACTTTCAGCAACAACGACTCTAGGCTTTGTGGATTACGTCAGTCTCCTAAAGATTTATCTAAGCAGATAGAGGGAGAAAGCGATGGCTTGTAATTAGTACTGGGAAACGGGCTGGCCCGCGGGTTGGCGGGCCAACCCGCCTCAACCCACGGGCCAAACGATGCGGGCTGTGCAGCCTGCACCTTGGCGGGCTGGGAAAACCCCAGTCCGGGCCCGCCAGCCAGCCATTTTTTATTTTTTTTTTTAATTTTTTTAATTTTAATATATATTTATAAATTTTAATAAACATAAATATTTATAAAAAATAATTAATATGAAGTTAATTGGCTTCAAAACACATATTTAGAATAAATTTTCATATATTATTTAGTAATTATGATATATTTAATAAATTTTATTTATTTTAATCCTACACATTTTTTAAAAAATATTCATTTTGATATATAAATAACAATAAGATAGAAACAAGTATATACAATTATGTGTTGTGTGGTTCATGAAGATTTAATATTGTAAAAAATTTGTTTAAAAATTAAATTTTTTTTTAAAAAAAAAAATAGGTGGGCTGGCGGGCCAACCCGCCAACCCACGGGTTATGCGGGCCGGGCCCGTGCAGCCCGCATTTTTTCGGGCTGCATTTTTTGCAGCCCGAACCCGCCCCCAACCCGCGGATTGGGCCCGTTTTCCCGGTACTACTTGTAACCCAAATAATGATTATATATATTAGTTAAAATAAAAATAAAAAAAGTGTATTAAATTTTTAAACAATATAAAATTACCGTTTATATGTAAAACCAAATTCATAAGAGAGAATGTTACTTATAAATAAAATTGACGATACTACCGCCTGTTAGTTAAATTTCTTCACGTAACTCAATGACCTTTATTCCCTAATAAACTAAAAAGAAAAAAAAAACTGTGAGTTGGAGAATTATAGAAAAGGCATGTGGACTTTAGGATGTCAATACGCAACCCAATCCATTGACGTTTACGTTTTCGTTATTTAGAAAACAATGTCGTATATGAAATGTACGTTTACTTTAATTAATAAAATATCTATTTGCGTGATATCCCATCTGCATTATATATAAATTAAAATTTTACAGATATATTGTTTGGGGTCATAAAATAGTAATAGATATGCTGCCATCCATACCCAATTTATATATAATCAAATATACTCTTAAATAATGTTATATATATATATTTATTGATACATACGACTTATTCTATAAATTGTGCATTTGGCTCTCTCACATAATGGGGTCTTGGAAGGGAGAAATACTTACATACTCCCGGAGTGCCACGTCATCCATACTCCACCCAATAAAAATATTCCAAGTGTCATCTATTGTGATCTCATATCCTATAAATTTCTCCTGATTATTTTCATTTTTCCATAATCCATTACAATATATATCTATTATGGAAAAAGAGGAATAATTAAGATAAATTTATGGGATATGAGATCCACAATAAAAAATACTTAGAACATTTTCATTGAATAGAGTATGAATGATGTGGCACTTCGGTAGTATGTAAATATTTCTCCCTAAAAGGAGTAGATGTACGGAAGTCAATATGTCGTTTTAGAAATTTGAATGGGTAACCTCCAAGTTAACAACCTGGCCGTTACTCATGTACATAATTTAATTTAAATGTATCAAACTACTTATAAATTAATATGTCTCATTTATAAGACTGAAAATTGTAACGTATAAGAAAACACGTTTATTTTTATATAAAAAATCATTATGACTTTTAATCTTTTAAAAAAAATATTTATTCGTGCATCTCTTAAACAGAAAAAGCAAACTATTTAATTAAATGTGAATTTTCTAATTTGTAACAATATTTTTAAATAAGTCAGAAATAATAATTTTTTATAAGATGTAGTAATAAATTTTAGTTAACATTAATAAATTATTTTTGTAATTTTAAAATTGTTTAATAATTAAAATAAAATGGAATATTTTGATTAAGTATATAGATAAATCATAAGAACTCCAAACATCCCTCATCATTTTTTTTTTCGTGACATGATCTTCTTACGCCATTCTCCATATTTGAATTTCAATACAATCGATTGCGTGTAGTCATAGATTTGGTGAAGAAGGGACCTCCTCTTCATATTTATTAAAGAATGATGATGTCCCTTTGAGTTGAGAAAGGTTCCATGAGAACCACTTATATTATTAATTTTTAAAAAATTAACCTCTTGATTCATATAGATTTAACTCTGTTATACTTCAGTGTTGAGTTTTGATTAATTACAATTCAATCCCTCTAGTTTTAATAATTTTATAATTTGATCACTATGGTTTAGAAAATAAAATTATATACTACTTTCAATTCTTAATATAAGAGTTAGTTGATTCTTTTCATAGATTAAGGAAGCTAATTAATTAATATATTGATCACTTTTGTTCAAATTAAGTTATCTGACCCATAAACTAATATATAATATAATAATATATATATATAAGTATTTTAAAATATATGTTATAATTAAGTAATTAATTGAGTTTTTTTGGGGTGAATTAATTGAGTTTTTTAATCTCTTCAAAAAAATTCAACTAACTCTTATAAGGGTTAGAGGTATTATATGGTAAATGTTAGACGCTAAATTATAAAATGGTTAAAACTGTAGGGATTGAATTGCAGTTGATTAAAGTTTAAAGACTAAATTACAACTAAGTTAAAAAATATATAGACTGAGCTGCACAATATTGAAGTATATATATTGAGTTATAATCGAATCAAAAACTATATGAATCAAAAAAGATAAATTTTCCAATTAATTTTTTAGAAAAAATAAAGCATAGTGTTGTTATATTAAAGGTCTATGTCAAGGGGTGACAAGGAATAAAGCTTTTTAAATAGAAAACATGTACTAAAAGACAGTTACGTTTTATTAATTCACCAAAAAGAAAGTGAACCCACTTATTCATTTTTTTTAGTGTTTCTGATTATTCTTTCTTTCTTTGTTTTTGTTTTTTAATCAAAGTGTCTCTGATTATTCAACTTCTATCATGATATTAGCTTTATTCTCATATCTTGGTTTCCAGTCATGTCAATGCTTTATTCTCATATCTCTAAGAACAGAATCTTAATTATTTTGAACTTTTATTTGGTTTTTCAAGTAATTTTATCTTTTATATACTTTATACTCATTCCTAAAAGTATTATTATTGTATTTGTAAAAGCAAGTTTGTTATTTGCTTCAACTTTGTGGTTGAAAAAAAAAAAATTAAGCTGAGAGAGTCTTTAGTTATCAGACCTGTTAATACTTGATATCAAATAAATGTATAAAAAAAGTTTATTAGCTACCCCCATATTTAATTTAAATACAAATAATTCTTCAAATCCGATATGACCCACCCTTCTAAATTTGAGCAAATAACTTTCATATTGTTAATCAATTCATTATTTCATTAATGAAGAACAATATGCCATTGACAATATATATATATATATATCCTTAATTTTTTTTTTCCTTTTTAGAAGTAGCTCTCTTGAACTTCAAATTACATGCAAATAATTCCAATCTTTAAGTCATAAGCAGATAAAAATTTGCCGTATTATATTCATGTAGTAAAAAAGGGAAAATTAAGAACAAGAAAGTTATATGCATATATATATATAAAACTCAAAATCCAAGTATGTATATATGCATATTCATAATCGAATTTTAAAGGTTATGAAAGTTAATCTTAAATAATAAATCAAAACCAAAGGAATATACTTATCTTTAATCTAAAAATAAATAAAATTAATTTTGTAAATAAAAAGATCTTATAGTATATATATCAAATAAAAATAAATGAGATAACTATTATTAAATAATAAATATATAGTAAACATTATATATATATCCTAATAATAAAAGAATAATAATTTTCTTTACACATACCAAAAGTCCCTTAAATTAATTTTCTGAAGAGATAATATAGTAAAACATCAATGAGAATCGAATTCTACAGTTATATTCCATTATAGGTCTACAGAATCCAGTTCTCAATTATGTTTGAAAATAGCAATCACTAAAATGAGATCACATACACAAAAGGCTTTTATTATTGTCAAACATTCATGTCCCTCTCATATGACTTGAAAATGATTCTTTATCACTATAGTTTTGTGAATGAATAAGACGTTGAAATTTTTTGTACATTGAATTATAGGGTAAATGTATACATTTGCCTCAGAAGTTTTTTCTCATTAGTAATATTACCCTACAAGTTTTTGGAAAAATTGGAAAAAAAATCCTCCATTTAGGAATTAATTGTAAAATGGAACATGTTTAGTTGTACATGTAGAAGCTCAGTTATATATATGAAAGCTCAGTTGCACATAATATGGAAGCTCAGTTTATACTGTGGAAGCTCAGTTGCATATATACTGAAGGTCATATTTTATAATTAATTCTTTAATCAGGGATTTTTCTCTAATTCTTTCTAAGTTTTTTAGAAACAATGTTACTCTAGAAGTTTTAAAATAGAGTAATGTTACCTAATTCTATTAAAAAACTAATATTAACTGTTAAAAATTAGCGTTGATTATTGACAATTTTAAAGGTAATGGACAATATTGCTCAATTTCTAAATTTTTAGAATAACATTACCCCTGACAAAAAAATTTTAGGGTATATTTGCACCGTAACGCTTGAATTATATTCTTCCTCCTCCTCCTCCTATTTTTGAAACTGAGAGCAAAATGTCACCAGAACAAGCAGATGCACTCTTTATATAAGAGTTAAGTTTAGCACTTATCTAGTCTTAATATATAATATACTTACTAATTTTGATAAGTAAAAAATAGATAAAATTAGTTAATTATAACAAATATGGTATGATTTATCCAACATCCGAAAAGCTTGTTTATTTTTTTTCATTATATGAATAAAAAAGTTTTATGATTAGTAAGAACTCATGTCAAAGTAAAGAATGAGAGGGTCATGCTGAATTCTTACGCTTTTATTTTGAGAATTCAGTTCAGTCTATTAATACAGGGATGAACCCAATTTAAACTATGAACTATAGATGAAATAATAATTAAATCGATCGCATGAATAAGGAATACCAATTAAATTACCTGTTATCTACAGAGCAATCATTCATGTAAAATAAGATTATGTTGACTTAAATAAATTAGTTTGGGAAAATAATAAATATATAAAAAATGGATTGATATATTATATTTAGAATCAAATCCAACCTTTTTACTAAGTATAAGTATCATCTTATTGAATGTTTGAAATATTGTGATGTATTAAATATGGACATATTTTTAAGTGACGATTTGAACTTTAATTTGTCAGGGTTGCAAGAGATTAGTATATTCTGCTAGGCTCAATTCATTAGTTATTTAACTCTAACTTGGTAGGTTAAAAATCAAAACCAATAACAAATGGTGATCCAGTTGATAACGTATTAGCTTACAACCCATAAGGTCATAGTTCAAGTCCCACTGCCAATATAAAGATCTTATTGGTAAGTGATCTGTAAGTATTTTTGTAAGCATTCTTTGAATCTGGGGATATATCCTGACCCAGCTCCCTTATACCCAACTCATGAACTTTTTCATTCCAAGAAAGAAATCAAAGCCTAGCCCACCATATAAGAGTAAACGAGCCATCTTGCTTAACTCAATCAAAAAAGATTAAAAATTAATACATAGTTTTCATCATTCAGATTTATAATGTCTATCATCAATTTTTTTTAAAAAGGTAAACTGCTCAAATATATTAGATATATTACATCATTTTTATTCGTTAAACTTGAACAGCATTTGAATATTGTTCTCAACATCGAAATCTCCTCCGCAATGCAAATAAACCCTTTCTATAATAGAATTTAAACAAAGAAATATTATTTAATTAATAATATACAAAAATTTAAAATAATAAGAAAATTAAGAATAAATATAAAAAACATGTATTAATTAATTTTTTTAAAACTATGATATATTAATATAGATTTAAGAATATTATTATATATTTGAGTTTTTATTTTAATATCAAATTGAGTTAAACGTGCCAACCCATTCAATTGGACGAATTCTTCATTAAGCCTAAAACTTCAAGGCCGATAATACCCAACAGCGGACTCTTATTGGATTCTCTGAACCGGTCCAAGATCCAGTTAATTGGATCCGGTCCAGGTTACGTTTTGGGCCAACTTTTAATATTTATAATTGAACAAGGCCTTGATGGGTATTTTATTTTTTTTTGTAAAAGCCTTGATGATTTTTTTTTTATTGATAACCAAGCCTTGATAAATTTTAGCTATGAAACCAAATAAATAAGGGGAGAATTGCAATTAGGTCCGATGCAAAAGAAATAATATCTGATAAGTTTTAAAGGTTTGTCAAAGATAAGTAAAAGTGGCATCATTGATAAGTGAAACTAGTTCATTGATAAATTCTTAAAACTTGTCAAATATTATTATTTTTGTTTGGAATCTAATTGCAAATCTCGTTAAAAATAAATAAGTGAAACCGGTTGTCTAATTCATTGTCAAGTTCTTACAACTTGTCAAATATTATCATTATTGACAAGTCCTTATCACTTATATGTGAAAGTGCACTACTAACAAATGAAATTGGACCATTGACAAATTTTTGTGACTTGTCAGATATTACTCATCTTGCTTGGGGACCGAATTGCAATTTTTCCTAAAATAAACAAGTAAATAACTACTATTAGTGAGGGTTAGGTCTAGTTAAAAGGGAAAATTATTCACAATATGATGAAGCATATTTCAAATTTCTACTAAAAAATGTGTTCACATTCAATATCTAATAATAAATCCCTATTCATACTTTTGAATAAATTATATTTTATTAAAATATCAACTTGTAAAATTAATTATGATGTTGATGACCTGTAAATAATACAATTTGTTTAATTTTTTTTGTTTTGGTTAAATTTTATTTTAAATTTTATAAAATATTAATTAGATATATCAGGGGAGGTTGGGGACCATGCAATAGTTATAGAAAATAATTAAAGTATCCTCATTGATTGCATACATTAATGGATTTCTAATATCTATTTAAAGGTAGTCAAGATGAAAGAGTGTATTTTAGAAAAATTAACCTATATTAGTTATAAATAACTAAATTAACTAATATTCTTACTCTACCCAAATTAATTGCACAAGGACAAAATTCCCAACCAAGAATCAAACCGCATGATACAAATGACAGAGAGAGAGTGAGAAGAAATATTGGTTCACTAATTGACAAAAGCAAAATTGTTAGGCTTGCGGGTAGATAAATAATTACAAAAAATTATAATGGTTGGCCTTTGGATGAACATAATTATTATTGTTTTACAATCATCATTCATGAGGGATCTTCAAGAATTTGGACACAAAAGTACTTAAAACATAGCATCACTCCTCAGACTTGAAAGGCTAAGCTAACATGCTACTTTAATTTGCTTGTTAAGAACAAAAGCTAATTATGTCATAACTTGTTTTTTGTAGTTTATGAGTTAGGTGGTGGGAGCTAATCATAGTCACATTTTGAGTTAAATCAAGTAAGTAAATATTATGGCCCCAAAATCATTAAAAGAAGAAAATATATAACAAAGATGCAAAATAAGCAGGGTTATTGGAATTGGATTAGACTAGGTGAATCGATAACAAGTCGTATATAGTATACTTGGTTCGAAAACACCTGTAAGACCAACCAAAAAGAATAGGTGGAGAACTTCTTAAAAGTGAGTTTTTTGTTTTTATTCTTTAGTAATCGTTTCTTTTTTTGCAGAAATAAACTTTAATAATCCAAAACCATATTATTTTGTGTTTTTGTTGTCTTTTCGTTGATTTTTCTTCATTGCTATAGATGTATTTGATGATTTATTGATATTTCTAGTAAATTAAGAATTATTGTGCTGATTTAGTTGGATAATTAAGATATATTTTGGGTATTTTGTAATAAACACTAATTTTTTTATAGTAATGTTGGTGTGATTGACTATAAATTTAGCATGCATGATGAGTATATGGATAAATATTATTTAAAATATTTTATTATCTTTCTACATATTTTTAAATTATATTAATTTAATTAAACTGATCTTACCACTATTCGACCGTTGCATATTGAACTAGTTTTTTTTAGTTGGTTTAATGCCCATCCAATTTTGAAAATATTGATAATAACTAGTCTCTAAAAATGCAATTAAAATAAGGGAAAATTGAGGAAAAATCCTCTATTAGAGAATTAATTGAAGAATGAGATATAATGAATTGCAAATGTGAAAGCTCAGTTGAATAACCCTCCAATGCACAATGTAGACCATTTTGGGTATAATTACAATCAAAGGTTGAAATGTAAATCCTATATATACTTGGCCAATCATTAATTACATACATTTTATATAAAATCTTTATAACCAAGAAAAGCATATTCCAAACCAAACCCTAAATAAATAAATTGAAATAACAAATGGTATGATAATTGTATATTCCCCCCAAAACCTTTGTCAGGAGCTGCCACCACTTGTTCTCATGCGCTTCAACACATACATGAAGTAAGAAATACATGCTACCTTTTATTTAATGGATAAGGTGTAAAGTGTAAAAATATCATGAGATTTTATTAAAAAGAGAGTTGAGAGCTGTATACTTTTCGAAGGTGAAAAAATATGCATGAATATTTAAAATGAGAGTAGATATGTTATGACCGTTAAATAGAACATAACATTATTACTTTTTGTAATGGCGCCCATGCTATGTTTGAGCATGCTTATGTAATGATGTTAGTTTACATTTAATGGTTATAACATTTTTGCTTCTATTTTGAATGATCATAAATATTTTTGCACTTTCAAAAAGTATATGGTATTGAATATTCTTTTGGTAAAAATTTATGGATATTTTTACATGTTAAATCCTTTTTTAACATTAGTACCCTATCTTCAGCACCACATGTTGGAAGTTGTGTAGGCATCTTACGTAGTGAAGAGAAAATCGAAGATTTATGCACTTATTTCGACTCATTAAGGTACAATGGTAAAGGATTTTCAACAACCTTATTTTCAATAATCTTCTTTAGTATGTTGTGTATCTAATAATCAAATCTTCTTATTCACTATTGTTTAGGGAATGTTAATTCCTCCTTCTTTTGTGGCTTTTTCATTGTTGCTCACTTTGACCACTCAAAATATTTGATCAACTAACGGTCAAACTTAACTTAGATAATAGTTACTGGACAAAAAAAAAACCGTAGATAATGGCTAGATGACATCGTTACAATTTGAAAATTTTTGAAGCAACATTAATTGTTCTTAAATGAAAAATTTCTCTGCAAATTTGTACCTTAACAAAATAATATGAATGACACATGAACTTGTCAACTTAGAATATTTGACCATGTAACAATCAAATTTAATATAGATAACAATCTGAGAGAAATTGCAACTATCTGAAAATTTTTGTTGTGATGATGAATTGAAAAACTTCCAGAATAATATTACTTCTGTCCGTGATAACATTTGGGGTAACATTAGACTCTAACCCTTTTGTAAATGATTCAAGTTTAGGATCAAGAGAAAAAATGAGAAAAAAAAAACTAATGAGAAAAAAAACTAAAAGGGTCCATATTAAAGACTGGGAAAAAAATTTCCAACCAAGAATCAAACTTCATGATTCAAATGAGAGGAGGAGGGGGGGAATATTAGTTCACTAATTGACAAAAGCAAAATTGTTAGGCTTGCGGGTAGATAAATAATTACAGACAATTATAATGGTTGGCCTTTGGATGAACATAATTATTATTGTTTTACAATCATCATTCATGAGGGATCTTCAAGAATTTGGACACAAAAGTACTTAAAACATAGCATCACTCCTCAAACTTGAAAGGCTAAGCTAACATGCTACTTTAATTTGCTTGTTGAGAGCAAAAGCTAATTATGTCATAACTTGTTTTTTGCAGTTTATGAGTTAGGTGATGGGAGCTAATCATAGTCACATTTGAGTTAAATCAAGTAAGCAAATATTATGGCCCCAAAATCATTAAAAGAAGAAAATATATAACAAAGATGCAAAATAATCAGTGTTATTGGAATTGGAATTGGTGAATCCATAACTAGTTGCATACTCAATTTGAAAACACCTCTAAGACCAACTAAGAAGTAAATAGGTGGAGAACTGCTCAAAAGTGTTTTTTTTTTTTAGTAATCTTTTTTTGGCAGAAATAAACTTTAATAATCCAAAACCATATTATTTTGTGTTTTTGTCTGTCTTTTCTTGATTTTTCTTCATTGCTATATATATTTGATGATTTATTGATATTTCTAGTAAATTATGAATTATTGTGCTCATTTAGTTGGATAATTAATATATATTTTTGTTATTTGTAATAAATAAACACTAATTTTTTTTATTGTAATATTGGTGTGATTGACTATGAATTTAGCATGTATGATGAGGATATGAATAAATTTATTTAAAACATTTTATTATCTTTCTACATATTTTTAAATTATATTAATTTAATTAAAACCGATCTTGCCACGGTTCGATCACTCCATATTGAACTAGTTTTTTAGTTCGTTTAATGCCCAATCCAATTTTGAAAATATTGATAATAACTAGCCTCTAAAATGCAATTGAAATAACCCTTCAATGCACCATTCCAAGTAGAACATCTGGGTATAATTACAATCAAAAGTTGAAAGGTAAATCCTATATATACCTGGCCAATCATTAATTACAAACATGTGATATAAAATCTTTACAGACAAGAAAAAGTATATTCCACACCAAAACCTAAATAATAAATAACATAAATCCCCCCCCCCCACCTTTGTCAAGGGCTGCCACCACTAGTTCTTATGCACTTGAATACATATATGAACTAAGAAATACATGCTACTTTTTTTAATGGTTAAGACGTAACAATATCAAGAGATTTGATCAAAAAGAGAGTTGAGAACCATATATATACTACTTTTGGAGGTGTAAAAATACATATAAATATTTAAATGAGGGTAAAAATACTAAGACTGTTAAATATAATATAACATTATTAATTTCTATGATGGGGTCCATGCTATGTTTGAGCATACATGTCCAATGGTGTTAACTTACATTTAACTGTCAAACATTTTTGCTTTCATTTTGAATGGTCATGAATATTTATGCACTTTAAAAAAATATATGGTACTAAATATTTTTTTGGTAAATGCTCATGGTTACTTTTGCATATTAAATCCTTTTTTTAAAGTTAGAGCCATATTTTCAGTACCACATGTTGGAAGTTGTGTAGGCTTCTTGTGCAATGTAGAAAAAATTGAAGAGGTATCCAGTTATTTTGGCTCACTACGGTAAAATGGTAAAAGATTTTCAACAACCTTATTTTTAACAATCCACTTCACTATGTCGTGTATCGAATAATAGAATCTTCTTATTCAATACCCTTTAGGGAATGTTATTTCCTCCTCCCTTTGCGACGGTTTCTTCATTGTTGCTCACTTTGACCGCTCAAAATATTTGGTCAAATTAACTGTAAAGTTTAACTTAGATAATGAGTCGGAGTACATTGTTACAATTTGAAATTTTTTTAAGCAATATCGTTTTTAAGTGAAAAATTTCATGGCAAATTTGTATCTTCCAAAAAGGGTAAATGGTTAAATTCACCCTGGAAGTTTCCACTCAAAGATGTGTGGTATCCAAAAGTTTTTTTTTACTCAATTTTATCTCGGAAGTTTGTAAAACGTATCAGTTTTATTCTGACCGTTAGTCAACGTTAACTGATACGTGTAACTCAATATTTAGTGCCACGTGGCGATAGGAGGCTTATTAAAGTGCCACGTGTCAGTTAACAGTCAAAGCTAACGTTGACTAACAGTCAGGGTAAAACTGATACGTTTTGCAAACTTTCAAAATGAATTTGACCCTTTATCCTAACAAAAATAATATGAATGACACATGGACTTATCAGCTTAGTATATTTAACCATGTAACAATCAAACTTATATAGATAACGATCGGGAAGAAAATGCTACAGTATGAAAATTTTTGGTGTGATGATGAATTGAAAAACTTATAGAATAACATTGTTCCTCTGTTAAAATATTTGGGGCAACATTAGACCTTGACTCATTTGTATATGATTTAAGTTTAGGATCAAGAGGAAAAAAAAGAGAAAAACCTAAAAAGGCCTATACTAAAGACTCTGGGAATATTTCGTGAATCAAATTAATGTATTAAAATGATTGAAAAAATTTGTTAATTAAATATCTTCTTTGTTACTTGCCCCTTCTAAATTGGGTTTCTTCGGTGGTAAGAAGTGAGAAAGGAGACCACCAGTGTGGCTGCGAGCAGCGAGCGTAAGAAAGTTATAGGAAGCCCGGCGACAGAGCGAAGAAGAAGCTGAAGAAGCTCCACAAATTGATCAATCTTTCTTCATGTTACCGTCACTTTCATTTCTGTAATCTTGGCCGTTAATTTCTCCAATGCTCTGGAGACCGTCTAGGGTTACCATCGATCGTCGGCCACCACATTATCATCATCATCCTCTTCTTCGTCTTTCAATATGGCTTCCAAGATCAATCGCTCATCCAGCGACCCGATTTCACCGCCGTCGTGTCCCCACTTGGCCGAGTTCCGATCTCGAAATGGGTCCCACCCTTTCCGGGCTCTCCAAGATTGTCTTCGGGTAAAGCCAGGCCGTACTTCTATACGCCGGGATCCTCACGAGGTTCCGCGTTGTTCTGCCTGTGGAGACTCAGCTAGTTCTCGCCTATATGCTTGCATTACGTGCGCCACCGTCTCTTGTCACGCGCCTTCTGGGGGGCTGTATCATGCGGCGGCCCACGCCTCCGCAATGTCGCCGGGTCATGAGATCGCTGTCGATGTTGATCGGGCTGAGCTCTTCTGCTGCGCGTGCCGTGACCAGATTTACGATCGCGATTTCGATGCTGCGGTGGTGTTGGCTCAGAC
>QFDD01007558.1:0-11831 GCA_006871305.1 Vachellia collinsii
AGGTTCTTTCGAAGGACCCTACTTCTCATCAGTCAAATGAATTAGATGGAGTTCCTCCAAATATCTCTAATTCTCAGTCTTTCCAAAATGTTTCAAATCAGCAACAACATCAATCTTTGGAATTGGAGGTTCTTTCGAAGGACCCTACTTCTTATCAATCAAATGAATTGGATGGAGTTCCGTCAAATATCTCAACTTCTCAGTCTTTCCAAAATATTTCAAATCTGCAACAACATCAATCTTTGGAATTGGAGGTTCTTTCGAAGGACCCTGCATCCCATCAATCTTTGGAATCGAAAGAAGTTTCTCCATATGTCTGTACGTCTCAATCTTTCCAAAATGTTTCAAATCAGAAACAGCATCAATCTTTGGAATCGAAAGCTCTTTCGGAGGATCTTACTTCTTTTCAATCTTTGGAAATGGAAGAGGCTCCTTCAAATGCCTCTACTTCTCCATCTTTCCAAAATGTTTCAAATGAGCAACATTCATATGCCCAACAATATCAAACTACGTCACGGTCTCCTATACAGTCTTTTGGCCATTATGAGGATATCATCCCGTTACCTACTCCACCACCTAAGAGGTTTGTTTCTTTTACTATTCCCTCTTTTAGAAATAATTTCATGGCTTATTTCTAATCACAATATATTTATGTTATTTTAGTGCACCTTAAGTGAAATTTATGTGATTTCAATTAAAAAATTGAGGACAGGATAAAATTAAGTTTTTTTTTTCCGGGGACAAGATGAAAATTGAAAGGAATAATCTAGAATTGAATAAATAATTGATTCCCCCCTTTTTTCTATTATTTCTTTATCTAGGACGATCAAATGTTTGTCTATTTTTCAAACTAATTTTATTATATATCTCTACAGGCAAAAGACATCAAGCAACCAATGCAACTATAAGAATAGCATATTTGTGGAGCGGTAAGTCTACATTATAATTATGTATCAATATATGATTATGTTATTATCACTTCTAGTATTATTAATTTAAGTCATTTAATTTTTTTTTCACCTGTTTCTATAGCTATTGTGAATGTTTTGCTTCTGGAGAATTATGTGGCCAAAACTCTAGCTGCCAGAGTTGTTCTAACAAATTGGATTATGAAATGACAACTATCATGGAGAGAAGGAACAACATTCAATGTCATAATCCTTCACCATCTGTAAGTCTTTAAACTATGGGCCTGAAGATATAACAAATTACTAGCTCTAGTACTTATATAAAAGCTTATTAACTTTTTTAGAAGAGATTAATGAAGTTAAATACATTAATTTAAAGTATTCTATTTTTCATCTTTTCTGCAAATTGATTTTTTTACTTATAAACTAATATATATTTATATATATAATCTAATGATAGATATAAACAAATAACTTTAATCAATGTATTTAACTTACTTAATTTCACATAAAAAGTCAACCAACTCATATATTAACAACTCAAGGTGGTATTAAACATTAATTACTCAATTCATTTTTTGTTGAACTTGTTGTAATGATTCCATTATCGTGCTCTCTACAGGATAGTACAGTGAATAAAGATAAGTCTAAAACAGGTTGTAACTGCAAAAAGACGGCATGCTCAAACGGATATTGCCCGTGCCATAAGGTAATTGTATTTTAAAGTTTTGTTATTGAATTGAATTGTTCAATGACATGGTCAAGTTGAATCTTTCATTTACAAGAGCTATTGAAAAATTCAATCCCGGATTCAAAAATTAATTTCTATCAATTTTCTAACGCAGGCTAAAGTTGAATGTTCTGATCTCTGCCAATGCAAAGGTTGTAAGAATAACCATGGCACTAGAAATGGAGGTGAGAATCTTGGTATGAAATATGTACTTGAGTTACTATAAGCTCAGTTTCTTCTTTGATAAGAAGAAATATGTTACATGACAAGTGCTAGGAGAATAGTTTTGCACTCTCTCCTGAAAAATTGATCACCTTCATGTGCTCTGTGCGTATAGGAACTGCATCAACTTTTGACTTAAGTGCTTCTCAAAGCTTCACTACCTCAAGTAACAACATTTCTTCAGTCAATGTGAGGCAACCGGCATTCAACATCCCTCAACCAACTGCCGTCCAAACAGCTGCCACGGCTCAGCTGCAAAAGAATCCATTTGCTCCATCAAGTTACGTCCCTCAACCAACCGCCGTCCAAACAGCTGCCATGGCTCAGCTGCAAGAGAATCCATTTGCTCCATCAAGCTACATCCCTCAACCAACCGCCGTCCAAACAGCTGCCATGGCTCAGCTGCAAGAGATTCCATTTTCTCCATCAAGCTACATCCCTCAACCAACCGCCGTCCAAACAGCTGCCATGGCTCAGCTGCAAGAGAATCCATTTTCTCCATCAAGCTACATCCCTCAACCAACCGCCGTCATGGCTGACCAGCCGCAAGGGAATCCATTTGCTCTTCCAACCAACATAGCCATGTCTCAACTACAAGAGAGAGCATCTACTCCATCAAACTACATCTCTCAGCCGCATACCATCCAATTTGCTGCCATGGCTGATCCGCCACAAGGGAATCACTTCGCTATGCCAAGTAACATCCCACAACTGAATCCTGTTCAAATTTCCCATGGGCCTCAACCGCAAGCCAATGTATCTACTCCATCAAGCTACATCTCCCGACCGCATACCGTTCAAACAGCCGCCATCGTTGATCAGTTGCAAGGGAATCCATTTGATGCTTACGGAACTTATCAGCCTCAGCAGCAACATATGTTTCCTATGAATTATGTTTTGAGAACATCAAAGCAACTACCTCGGAGGTATGTAATAACCCAAAAACTGAATCAGTAAATACTTCACAAAAAGAGTATTACAATTCGATATTGTGATTATTTTTTCTTGCTTTTATACATAACCCACATATTTTTGTTTGTGCAGATTCCGTAAAGAAGCTGGCCCGCATCAATGATAAATATAACTTAGAAGATAAAATCAAAGAGAGAATGTAATACTGGACAAAAAATATGTAGTTCGAACATTTCCCACAAAACATGATTAAATACCTTTGTAATGAACTAAGTTTATTTATAATGAATGGAATTATTCAACAAAATGTTTAATCATGTAGCACTGAGTTGTAGACTGAAAATTTCAGTTGAGAGAAAATGACTGCAAACACCTTAAATAAAGATAACTCGTAACCCTTACCAAACTAGTTCCCATATCTTAAATATGGCCTGTCACTTTGTTTTGTGTTTTTGGTCACTTCTTATAGCAGTTGTACACTCAAATTTTTTTAACCCAGATCATACACTAGTCTATTAGTTTCACACCAACTTTGTAGTCAAACCTGGTACGATGTTTTAATTAGTGGCGGTCAATCTAGTAATCTTTTCCTGCCAGCGGGTCACATGCGTAGAAGAGATGGCATTATTTCATCATATAATCGCCTGAGCAAGAGGGTGGCTCACCTTCTTCCCTTTTTCACCTTTTCATGTACACCCAACCTCAATATGCAAAAAGCTTAAGTGTTTAAGCTGATAGTAGAGACACACTTTAATTCTTTTAATCCAAATCAAACATGAGTCTACTAGTTGTTAGTTTCTGATATCTCTTGTAAAGAAGCATGCAATGAATATTAAATCTTCTTAAAAAATATGATTGTGGAATCAGTACATACAAGAGAATTATAAAATTGAGCTACAAAAATCAATAGATGGAGTCACATTGATTTAAAGTGGAGAAGGCAGAGGCTGCCCGTGAGGAAGATGGCCGCTGAGGGGAATGAGGTTGCTATGAAGGTGTAGGTGCCGGGGACCTGTCGGGATACAAAGAGAAAGGGAAGAAAGAAGGGACAACGACGAGTGAGGACACGGCTGAGTGTGGGCGTCACGGCACTGGTTGGAGAACCGATGGTGAAGCCGGGATTGGGAATATGACGGCGGATACGGTGGCAAGGGACAACGTCCCAGACATCCCAGCCGCTCTGCTTCCACGTTTTTCATACCCAAAAGGAAAAAAAAAAAAAAAGAGGAGTTTTGGGCGTCGGTAACTAGTGGCGTTATTTCATCGTATATATAATCGTCTAAGAGAGAGGGCTCACCTTCTTTATCTTTTCAAGTACACCCACTCTCAAAATGTCAAAAATTTAAAACTGATAGTTACGACGCACTCCAATTCTATTAACCCATATTGAATACAGATCTACTAGTTGTTAGATTTTTATACCTTTTATTAGGAAGTATGAGGCCGATATTAAATCTTGATAACAAATATGATTGTGGAGTCAGCACTAAAGAAATATAAAATTGCGTTATAAAAATTAATAAATGGAGACAGTAATTTAACGTGGAAAAATCTTCTCCTTAATGTAAGTGAGAGCAAACAACCATAGGTTAAAGAAAACAAATTCTCTCATAATCAAAAGGATATAGTTTTAAAGTACTCAAATATAAAGTTCAATTATAAGATGACAACAAATTCATCTTATCTCTAATAAATCTCAAAGGATTCTATTTATAAAATAGAAGAGTAAATAGCTTTATAAAATATGTATCTTTTTCGGTGAAAGATACCGAATTCAAGAGCAAATGCTTGATAATATCTGTATGGTCTCCCTGTAGTCTCTATGAGTGAATTAAAGAATAATGGAGCAATATTCATTTTAGAACCTTAAAAATTGTTTGACGAAAAGAGGGCTCAACCTTTTAAAATAAAAAAAAAGCTGAAACTTTAAATAGTCATTTGTATTTATATGGTTTGCCTGGTCATCCAAATAGAACCAGTTCATCGTCCTTGTAACGGGAACGGTTCGGAAAGTAAACCAAGTCTAAGAAGTGGCTTCCGTACGTCCCCTTCCTAAACAGTGGAGTTACGTAGAAAGCTCTTACCCTTTCCCCTTCCCGCCGTCAGAATCAGTCCCGCAAAGATAATAAGAGTCCGGTGGGGGCCTCTTTCCATTCCTGAGAGAAGATACATAGGACAAAGAACAATGATCTATCTTAAAGATCTTTCCAACAACATAGGTATATGTACATATTGTACATTAGTGAATAGTCAAGTAGATTTACAAAGTTGATAGTACTTTCTAGGTTATCTCAAACTTTGCGGTTGGCTTTTATCCCCATATTTGAAATCGTCAATCTTCAGTTCATATATGTAATTTTTGCAGTTCTTTTACGTATATTGGAGTTGCAATGATATTATATATGAAAGATGATGTATCCTTAAGTCTATGGGATGATAATGAAGATTTTTGATTAAATAGTTAGCATTTCATTCCTAAGGTTTGGTATCAAGTTTGTTGTAGTTGTAGACCCATCGGAAGGGTCTCCTCTCCTGCGATCATCATGTCTATGATATTCCCGCTTATTAACTCCACCCCGACAGCCCAGCATCACCTATCAGCAAGTCCGCCGCATCTCGTCGGAAGGGCGCCTCCATCGCCGTCTTCCTCACGCTCTTCATCAGTCTCTGCTTCGCCTGCACAGATTAATAATTAATTAGTTCACACCCACTTATGGTTATTTTAAACCGTTGATCATACCTACGCAATACTAGTGAATTACGGGGAAGTGTGTATTTGTCACTTGATTGAGAAAAGGTGGTAAAAGCTAATGAAATATTAATCGTTTATATATATAATTTTTTTTGCTCATATAAAAAATTTGGGAGTGAGCTGAATAATATTTTTTATTTATAATTAATTTGAATAATAGATATTTTAACTATAATTTTATGATTTTTATTTTTAATTAATTTAAGAACAATGGAGCTCAAATGTGGAGGGCACAATTTTCACCCAAAAAAAAAAAAAGAGGACTCAACCTTAAAAATAAAAAAAATCCGAACAAAAAAAAAGGCGAAAACTTTAAATAGTCATTTGTATTTATATGGTCTACTTGGTCATCCAAATAGATCAAGTTCGTTGTCCTTTTGAATGTTTTAGTTTCCAGACTGCAACCATACAGCGGAGGCCTCTTTCCCTTCCCAGACTGCAACCATATCGTTCGGAAAGTAAACTAAGCCGTGCGCGTCGGAGTTCTCTAGAAAGCTATTAGGATAGAAAGCAATCATCAATCCTAAAAGGTACACATTGATGTTGGGATGATATTATATATGAAAGATTTTGGCTCCTGTGTCTAGGGGTGTGGATAGGGTTTGACCAAATTTGATATCAATCTTTAGAACAAAATGTTAACCATCATGTCAAAAGCTTAAACTGATAGCAGAGGTGCACCTACATTCCTTTAACCCAGATTAAACACGGACCTTCTAATCTCATATGACTTTGTAGTCAAACATGGTATGATGATTTAATTAGTGGTGATCAACCTAGTATGCTCTTTTATTGCTAGCGTGGAGTCCGTCTAAGAGAAATATAAAATTGAGTTACAAAAATCAATAAATGAAGACACAGTGATTTAACGTGGAAAAATCTCTCCCTCGATATGAGTGGGAGCAAATAACCACGACGTAGAGAAAACAAATTCTATTATATGTAAAAGAATGATACCATTCAAGTGCTCTAATATAATGCATTGATATTTTTATTTATAAAGAATGTGATATTATATTTTGAAAAAATAATAACATTTTTTTATTAATTTGAATAATATATGTTTTAATTATAATTTTAGGATTTTCATTTTCAATTAATTGATTTAAGAATAATGGAGCTCAAACATGGCGGACAAAATATTCATTGAGGAACATCAGAAAATGTTTTAAAAATAAAAAATCCAAACAAAAAAAAAAAAGACTGAAACTTTAAATAGTCATATTTGCATATACATGCATATCAAACGAAACTCAAGTAACACTCTTGATTTGGGAGCATATGCACGTGGAATCGACGCGCGCAACAGTATTAGTTCATCGAGGCATTAGCTATAAATTCCACTTTTCCTCCGCGTCGCGTCATTAGCAAAGGAAGTTTCCAGACTGCAACTACCATCATCCTCATCCGATAGAAAGAAAGAAGACACATAGGACAAAAAGAATAATCATCAATCTTGAACATCTTGCCAACAACATTACACAGGTACGTTTACCTACTGTACATTAGCAAATGCTCAATAAATTTTTTTTTTTGGTATATTGACATTGCGATAGTATTATATATGAAAGATTATGTGTCTCAGGTTTAGAGGGTGTGCATAAGGTTTAAACAGTTTAAGCTTTTAGCTCAATGGTTAGCACTTTGTTTATAAAGTTTGGTACCAATCTTAGAAATAAAATTTTAACCATCATGCCAAGAGTTTAAGCTGATAGGAGAGATACATCCTAATTCCTTTAACTCAGATCAGATATAAACCCATTAGTCTCATACAATTTCAAGGAGGAGTGAAAGGAACTGGGAAAGGGAGAGAACACGCCTCCTCGCTCTCCATCTCATGTATCCATCCTTGACTCCTTTTTTTTTTATTATTAGTCAACACAGCCACCCAGCGCCTCTTTTTCGCCCAGACATCCCAGCCCCTCTGCTTCCACGTTTTTCCATACAAAAAAAAAAAAAAGGAGCTTTGGGCGTCGGCAACTAGTGACGTTATTTCATCATATAATCGTCCAAATTCATTATTTAAGCTTTAAGCTTATATAGAAGAGACTCATCTCAATTATTTTAACAAATTCATTATTTTAATCATGCCTGGGCTGCTATGTCAACTCAAATTCTTTAAAAAAATTCATATTTTAATAATAACAATAATAATGTAAAATAACATTTGGTCCTTACACACCGTATCAGCATCAGCAGAAACACATGTCGATGAACCCACTACTTCCTTTTTCTTTTTCTCTTTCTTTTCTCTATTTTTCCCCAGGAGGTGTAAAATCGTCCCCAACTCCATCCAGAAATCTTCCTCTGCCAATATCACCCTCTCAAACTCCATATTTTTTGTGGTTCTTTTTTTTTTTAATTAACATTGGGATAATATTATATATGAAAGATGATGCATCCTCATTGTTGATAGAGTTCAACCAAGTTGAGCACAAAGTCATAAAAAACTATTGGACCTGTATCCAATCTGGGTTTAAAGAATTAACATGCGCCTCTACTATCAGTTTAAGCTTTCGACCTGATGGTTAACATTTTATTTCTAACATCAGTAATTACTTGCGTTTAAAAATTTTCTATTATCAAAGGAATTCGTGAAACGGAAAGGACAAAATGTCCATTTCAATTTTAAAAAGAAAAAAAAATTGAATTACTCTGTCTGTGATTTTTTTAATTCTCTTTAATTTGAATCCCAAACTCGAAATATATGTATGCATATTATTTTTTATAGCACCAACTCTTTTTATATTAATTGGTCCTATTCAAGTGCTCTGATATAATGCATTGATATTTTTATTTACAATGAACGTGTCATTAGCAAAAAGAAGCTTCCAGACTGCATTAGCTATAAATTCCACTTTTCCTCTGCGTCGCGTCATTAGCAAAAAGAAGCTTCCAGACTGCAACTACCGTCATCCTCCCATTTTCTTTTAATTAGAAGGTACGCGTCATTAGCCATAAACATCCTCGCATCATCGTCATTAGTAAACAACAATCATCAATCTTAAAAATCTAACAAAGTATGCTTTATCCCCCCAAATTCAGGATCTTCAATATTCATTTTATACATGTAAATTTTGTAGTTCTTTTATATATATATATATATTGATCTTACAATAATATTATACATAAAAGATTATGCGTTCCACATCTAGAGGTTATGGATAAGGTTTAAACGGTTTAAACTTTTGGTTTAATGATTAACATTTTATTTTTAAGGTTTGGTATCAATCTTAGCAACAAAATGTTAACCATCATACCAAAAATTTAAGCTGACAGCAGAAACACACCCCAATTCCTTTCACCCATATAATATATGAGTGAAAGGAATAAGGAAAAAAGGAGAGAGGACAGCTTCGACGCCTCCATCTCATGTATCCTTCCTTAACTCCTCAATAGGTGGCGGTGAGGCAGGGCGACACGCGTCACCCCATCTGCCCTTTTTTCTTATATATATATTAGTCATCGAAGATTTCTAGGTTTAATGGTTCTTTTATGTAAAGGAAATGAGTCTCTTTCTTTGGGTCGAGGAAGGTAACCTTTTGAGAACCAAAAATGTGCCCTCAATCTAATGCTGATCAATTACCGAACTTGTCACTCATTTTTTTTCAATAAAATAATAGCCTTGATGTTTTGAATGATATAAAATATTTTAAATTTATGATGTCAATATATGTATATGGATAATGCCTGTCTTCATCATTTAAAACGTAACCACAAAATTTGCCAGAGCTAACATAGCGCATTTATACATACAAGACTTCAAGTCTGGGAAAAAATCATTCTGAAATTAGTAAAAAGTAAGATAATAAGTGAATAATATCCCAGCCCCTCTTTTTTTGCCCAGAAATCCCAATTCTTTTAATCCAAATGGGACATAGGTCTACTAGTTGTTAGTTTATGACATTTCTTATAAAGTTGTAAGCAGTGAATATTAAATCATCCTGATAAATATGATTGTGAAATTAGTACATATAAGAGAATTATATAATTGAGCTGCAAAAATCAATAAATGGAGATACAGTGATTTAAAGTTGAAAAATCTCCCCCATAATGTGAGCAAGAGTAAACAACCACAACCCAAAGAAAACAAATTCTATTATATTTAAAAGAATATAATATTTAAATGTTATGATATAAATCTCAACCATAGATTTACAACAAATTCATCTCATCCGTGATAAATCATAAAGGATTGTATTCATAAAATAGAAGAGTACATAATGCTATACATTATGTATCTTTTTGGGGCAAAAGATACAATGTGCATGTGCTAGATATCACAAAAATCAATCGCACTATAGAAATCAATTTTACCAAAATTTGAATTTATATTCTACTCTTTACATATTTTTTACGATCATATCCTTCTGGTTTCTCTTATACAGAACGAAGATATATATGATAAAGAACAATCATGAATCTTGACCATCTTACCAACAACATTTCGAAGGTACGTGTGTATGTTATACGTGGATTTCAAATACGCATTTGTTAAATGAACCAATCTCAAATATGCATTTCATATTTACGATACAATAACGTTAAAGATGGAAAGGTGATTGATGAATTAAAAATCATAAGTGAGAACAAAAGAGGCAATGATATTGGGTGTTTTGTGTAGAATTAATTATCCTTATTGATCAAATGCTAAAATATCACAATTCATTTCAATTTCAGGAACCCACTGAAGATAACATTGGGGATGATTTATTTCCAAAAGATGAAGGTCAATCACCAACAGTTGCTGACTTGATTGCTTTGATTGATTTTGAATTAAAGCATTCACCAGAACAAAATTTGGAATTACAAGATATTCCAAGTGAGACACATCATACATCTCAGACTTTGGAATTAGACTGCTCAATAATGGTATGTAAAAATAAAAGGTTTTGAAACAAAAATCACTCATGCTACTTTTTTTATAAAGAATTCTTTTTTTTTATGAGTTTTTTTATAAAGAATTCTAAAGAATCATTATATTAAAAAAAAAAACAGAGAGAGAAAGAGAGAGAGAGGGTTTTCATCACCCATAACAAGTGTACTTTCTTATTAGATTCGAACTTGTGTTCTCTTCTTTGTATCTCCCCATCATCTTTGTCATTTTTCTATGCACAAACAAGATGCATATACAATAAAGCACAATCATGAATCCTAAAGATCTTGCCATCAACGTTTCACATGTGGTTATTATTTAATTTATATATGTTTTGTAATTACTTTTGTATGTTTAGGTTGCAATAATAATTTTGATAACAAAGACAATTAATTATTATTTTTAATTTCAGGACTTATTTAAAGATTTCGCCGACGATATTCCAGAATCAGTTCGAATGGATATGGAAGCTCTGGATGATATGGAATTGATGGATGAGTCTGCAACAAAACCTACACAAGATTCAACTCATCAACATGATCATCAAGCCACGCTCGTCAACGTATGTAACATGCTGCCTTTTGAAATCTATTTTTACCAAAGCCTTAGAAATTTTTCCAAAATAAGTATAATATTTTTTTAAAAAATAAAATTATAATTTGTCATATAAATCACAGGAAAAATAATTTTACATGACTATATATCTATTATGAAGTGATATGGGAAAATAAAAAGGTTTTAAACCAAAAAAAACCACACATATGTCTTTTATGTTAATTACAAGAAAGCTTTTATGTTAAAAACCAGTTACATGTGTATATTAGATTTGATTTTTTTTGTTTTATTTTTGGAATGGGATTTTTTTCAGGAACCCTCTTTGGAATCCAATGATCATTCAAGCTCTGCTTCTCAATCTGAAGATCTGACCGTCAATATTTTAGAAGTACATCCACACACGCAAATTGATCTTAGTTTATATATATTGTTATTCTTTTTGTATGCTTCCACACTACAATACAACATATATGAAATTTTAATGTGAGACAATTATTTTTTAATTTCAGGACTCAATAATTGGACATTACATTGAAACTTTCTTCACAACATGTGATGAATTGCCACCATTATCCACTTATGATTCTCTACCTTTGAATGAAAGTGTCTCATCGTTGCCAACAATTGATGCTTTGACTGCCCAATCTTTAGAATTGGATACTCTTTTAGATGCCTCTGCTTCTCATTCTTCAAAAAATGTTTCAAATCAGCAACAACACCAATATTTGGAATTGAAGGTTCTTTCGAAGGACCCTACTTCTCATCAGTCAAATGAATTAGATGGAGTTCCTCCAAATATCTCTACTTCTCAGTCTTTCCAAAATGTTTCAAATCAGCAACAACATCAATCTTTGGAATTGGAGGTTCTTTCGAAGG
>QFDD01007559.1:0-12095 GCA_006871305.1 Vachellia collinsii
CCGGGGATCCGCCGATCGGCAGCGTCTGAGGTGTCTGGTCGGGGTGGTGTCGTCAACGGACGTCAGGTCGACGCCACAAGGACCACCTCTCTCCCTCTCTCGGACGTGCGCTCGTGTTGACGCTAAGCTTCAGGCCATCTGTGAAAGCTTGGCCGTTTAGCAGAAGCAGGGGAAGTCAGGGATGAGTCACTGAGTTCAGATTGAACCCACAGTGCTCTGATACCATCATACAAAGTGAATCACACTAACTTACCACTTATTGTAAACAAAGGGTACATTATATAGGAAACAATTATGAAAGAGAGAGATTATTCTCCCCTAATCCTAGGCATAATTTGTGGGAGACAAATATGGAATCTAGGCATAATTGAGGGAGCAAAATATGGAAAAGCAACAATTAAAAATTTGAATTCTAACAGATTTTAGGTGCCAAAACAGATTATTTGTCGACTTATAAGATTAGTTTCTCTTTAAGCTTTGTCTGAGTTATTTCATTTATTGTTCTGATATAAGCTGTAGCTTGTACTGAGAAACTTGTCAGTGCCAGTTTTTGTGCCTAGCCGTCAATGCGAGGCAAAAACCACGGTTTGATGAAGTAACGAAGTATTTTTGTCATTCTCTTTGCATACTCTTGCGCAATTTATTTGTGATGTGTGTATGAACTTTTTTACTGGCAAAAGAGATGCAATGCACAAATGCCATCATGCCATGCGTTTTATGTGATATTTTCAAGCAGTTGCTCAGTTCTTTTGCCTTGAAAAGTAGAAACAACTACAAGAGTTTCATGTATGCTGCAAAGATTGTGCTAGGTTGTCCAAACCCTGTGGAGCTCTGGGGTAATTAGCTCTTGGGTTTGAATGTTGTTAGATATACTGCTATCACATGTGCCACACTCTACAATCCCTTGGAAATCTCACATTTCTAATATGCAGTTGAACTGTCATGCTCTGTTGCTTCAGTTCGGTGTTATGCCTGATTAGTAGATCCATTATTTGTTCATATCATATTTGTACCCCTGTATGATAAATAATTTCAGAGTGGTATTAAATGTTCTAACTTAAATTTCATTGCAGTGCAGGTTCCAGTTGTTGGAGTAAATCTTTAAAGTGAGACATTGGATTGAGGTGGATCTGTTTCTTGATACTAACAATAACTTAGTTCATATTTCCTTGTTCTTTGGGCCATCATTATGGCCGTACATTCAAAGCTTAGGCTTATTGGTTACTCACAAGATATTGTAGATGGGCAGCCAATTTTTGTTTCTTCAAATTGTAGTCCTGTCAAGGCTTGGAAATTTGAACCTGCAGGCCATGCCTTCCATTCTGCTGCACTTAAACTACTTGGTGTTGAAGAAGAAAATTCAGATGCTGATGATAAAAAAGTGGTTGAAGATAATGAACAGAATTATTTTGCTTCATCTGATTCTTATAGCAGCAAGAGTAAAAAGAAGTCTGGTTCTGGAGACAAGCAACAAGATCACTATGCATTGTTGGGGTTGGCTCATCTAAGATACCTTGCTACTGAGGATCAAATACGTAAAAGCTATCGTGAAACTGCTTTGAGGTATCATCCAGACAAACAGGCAGCTCTACTTCTTGCCGAGGAGACTGAAGCTGCAAAGCAGGAAAAGAAGGATGAGATAGAAAGTCATTTTAAGTCAATCCAGGAAGCATATGAAGTGTTGATTGATCCTGTGAAGAGAAGAATCTATGATTCCACCGATGAGTTCGATGATGAGATCCCTACTGACTGTGCCCCTCAAGACTTCTTTAAAGTGTTTGGTCCTGCATTTATGAGGAATGGGAGGTGGTCAGTTAGTCAACCTATTCCATCTCTAGGTGATAACAACACTCCATTAAAAGAAGTTGACAATTTCTACAATTTCTGGTACACCTTTAAGAGTTGGAGGGAGTTTCCTCATACTGATGAATTTGATCTTGAGCAAGCTGAATCTAGAGACCACAGGAGGTGGATGGAAAGGCAAAATGCAAAATTGTCAGAAAAAGCAAGGAAGGAAGAATCTGCACGTATACGTTCTCTTGTTGATAATGCTTATAAGAGAGACCCTAGAATACTGAAGAGGAAGGAGGATGAAAAAGCTGAGAAGCAAAGAAAAAAGGAGGCCAAGTTTCTTGCAAAGAGGATGCAGGAAGAAAAAGCTGCCAGAATTGCGGAAGAGGAGAAGCGGCAAAAGGAGGAGGAAGAGAAACGAGCTGCAGAAGCTGCTTCACAGCAGAAGAAGCTGAAGGAGAAAGAGAAAAAGCTCTTGCGAAAAGAGCGGGCTCGTCTTCGAACACTTTCAGGACCTATTGTGTCACAACATCTAGTTGGCATATCTGAGGATGATGTAGAAAGTCTTTGTATGTCCCTTGATACTGAGCAGCTGAGATGTTTGTGTGAGAAAATGGATGGCCTACAGATGTTAGAACAAGCAGAAGTTCTCAAAGATGCTCATGATTGCAAAAAAGATGGAGAAAATAAGAAAGAAGAAGAAACAACTGTTCGACAGAATGGTTCTGCCAAGGCAAATGGTAGTGCCTCTGCCTCACCGGGAAACTTGGAGAAGAAGGAAAAACCTTGGAGTAAAGAAGAGATTGATCTATTAAGAAAGGGAATGGTAAAATATCCCAAAGGAACTTCACGAAGGTGGGAGGTTATTTCAGAGTACCTGGGTACTGGACGGTCTGTGGAAGAAATCATGAAGGCAACAAAAACAGTTCTCCTCCAGAAGCCTGATTCTTCCAAATCCTTTGATGCATTTCTTGAGAAAAGGAAACCTGCACAATCAATTGCATCTCCGCTGACAACTAGAGCGGAATTAGAAGGGGAATCAACTCTGGTGACCTCCCAAAGCAATGCTTCCTCGACAACAAATAAATCTGAAGACCCTGGCAAAATCGCTGACAACCAAGCCTCTCCTGGTTCTATCACTGCAAATGGAGTATCCTCTAGTTCAGACCAAGATTTCTGGTCAGCTGTACAAGAAAGAGCATTGGTTCAGGCTTTGAAAGCCTTCCCAAAGGAAACTCCCCAGAGATGGGAAAGGGTTGCAACAGCTGTCCCAGGAAAGACTATGAACCAGTGCAAGAAAAAATTTGCAATGATGAAGGAGAACTTCAGAAGCAAGAAAAATGCAGCTTGATGAGTTGAAGAGATGGTAAACAGATTTAGAGTCATTTTTTGGCTCTCATTTTTGAGGGATTTAGTTATGCAGCAGTTTAGATCCCAAAGCTAAATTATTTTTGAAGAGAAAGAGAGCCCCCTAATGAATATAGGTTAGTTTCAAATTCTTACTCTACAATATCCTTAGTGATGCTTCAATTTGATGATGGGTAGGTAATTTTCTACGTTCTTCTTGGATAGTACTGTCTTTATACCATGGGTGGAATACATTTTGTATTTGATTATTAAGAGAGCGAACATCGTAATTATTATAAGATCAAAGAGCATATGCCAAGCAGCCATATCTTTTGTAGACGGAGTTGACAAATCTTTTATATAGATCGATTTTGCTAGAGAAGCTTTCCTGAATTCTGTACTGGCTATGCAATTAATATCAAGACGATAGATTCCTTTTTTTTCCGTAGTTTGAAAGTGATCGAAGCTAAACAGATCCTGATTTCTCATCTCTTTCACCATTGAACTAAAGTTGAATCTACATATATTTTTCTTGCCTGAGTCTGTATGTAAAATCTATAGGAAGCCTTGATATTATCAAGTCATGAATAGTTTCTGTACGGCGAAACTGATATATTTGGACAAGTCTTGAGTGATTTTGTGACCCATTATTATCGTCAACTTGTAGAGAGGAGAAATGTTTTATTTAAGAATAGTTTCTGTAGGTTTCATAACATCATTTTGTTTGAAACGTCAATTTTTTCGCTTGGTATTCTTAACTAATTATAAAATTTAATTAGCTAGATTGACCTTTATCAAAGGTAATTGAGATTTTATAAGGAAATAATTAATGTCAGCCAATAATAAATTACAAAAATCACAGAAAAGAGTAGTGAATAATAGAATATATCTTATATCTAAATAAAATGATGGATGGATATTGAATGAAAGCTATAGTTAAACAAATTATATACCATCAATTTTTTATATGTGACAAGGTTTTAATCCTAAATTTCTATTTCATTCGCCTGTTAGTTCAGTTAATTTTTTGTGAAAACTATGTAATATCATTTGGATGATAAAACAGTAAAACAACTCTACATGCCTCGGCCAATGAGGGAATAAGTGAAGATGATAACCGATAATAAACAAGACTACGATTTTGTTTGGGGCAAGACAGCGAAAGTTTCTACTGGTAATCAGATTTTGGATTCCTTTCATTTCATTTCGTCTAATTGTTGTTAAGAAAAGAGAGCCAAAATTATAGAGCTAACTGAATTCAATCAAGTCCAAGGCAGCTCATTTGAGGGATAAACCTTTCATTGTATCTACATCTCTAAAACTGGACATCGAATGAAAAGGGAAAAAAATATAAAAGACCAAAATAAAATATAAAAGACCAAAATCCGCTTTAACATCACATAAACAGTTGAAAGAAAACAAATCATGGGACAGAAAGAGGAATTTGCTTGACTGAACTTTTTATCCGCTCAAATGCTGTTCTTACTCTTTCCTTGAGGCCTTCATTTTCACTTTCAATGTCCCCACTTAATTTATCAAGCTTGGCAACATTCCCATCAACATTAATTATTAACTTCCCGTTCTCTCCAACCTTGACATCTCCGAAGAGCGAAACAAGGAGTGCATGCATGACCTTCTCTGCCTTCTTCTCATTCACTTCCTCAATCTGAGAAGCCTCTGATTCATCCATTATTTTCGGGACCTCGCGATTGATGTTCAAAACCAGAGCCACAACTGAGTCTGATACCATGTCACTAATGGGATCTGATGTCCAATGCAAGGAGATGTGCTTCTCAGACTCATGCTTCACTGTCACTCGCCCGTGGACTTGCAACACGGGTACTCCTGATTCTTCATCCACCGAGGACTCTACACTCTCGTATATCTGTTTGAGCCGATGCTTTATCACACTAAAGGCACTAGAAAAGGGGATAGTTATTCTCTGTATGATGTTTGCTGTCGATAGCTGCGAGAAGACATGGAGGTCATCGGGTGCCATTATCTGATAAGTAAAACCTTTCTTTACAAGCAAACCACTGACAGTTTCACCAGCTTCTGGGGTTTTTTCAGCCAGTTTTCCAATGGTTTTTGCCATTTTCTGTGAATTGAAATACATTTCAACAGATTGACAATTCTTTGGAGTAAGGACTTTGGTGTTTCGGTCAGCAAATTGAGTGATGAGCTTCTGTTTGAGCCTTCCCATCTCATTAGCCTCTCCATGAACAAGAATTATGTTGGGAGGGTTGAGCTCTTCTAAGAATGCACATGTTTGTGCAGAGTCGGCATGAGCAGAAAAGGATATGTAATGCACCTGCATGTTGAGGGGTGCGGCAAGCCCATTCATTAGAGTAACCTCTTTTGGTTCACTAATGATGGTTTTCGCGAGCGTACCCTCAACCACATAACCAGGTAAAATACATGAATTTTTCTTATCAGAGCACCACTTATCAAATAATTGTCGTGATAACCCACTCTGAATCCCACCAGGACTTGCCATCACTACTGATGGTCCCACATCTTTGAAAGCATCTATGCTACTTAAAGCTGATATGTGCTTAAAAGTGAAGGGGTTTGACTTTGCATTCTTGATCCTGTCATTCATGGAAAGGGTGTATGTCTCATAAACAGTCAAACACTTTTTCGCAAGGGGAGAAGCATAATAGATGGGTATGTTCTGGAGTTCAGGATGGTTGGCCCAATATTCATCAATAATCAGGAGGAGTTCCTGAGCACGACCAAGGGCAAATACAGGAATAAGGACACGACCCCCTTGAGAAACTGTTGAGTGGATAATATCAGTAAATCGTTTTTCTCTAGTGTGTCGAGGTTGATGGTGCTGGACACCATAGGTGGATTCTATAATGCATACATCTGGAGAGAACTGGGGGGTCTCAGCAGCACGAAGATGCCGGTCTTCCTCACGGGAATAATCCCCAGTGTAAAGCACTCGAACACCAGCAATGTCAACCATAAACATAGCAGCACCAAGGACATGGCCTGCCGTGTAACACCAGAACCGAATGCCATTCACTTCTACTGTTTGATGGAAATCAATAACCTGAAGTTAATAATGCTGTTAGAAGACAGAGATTTAGAAGGTCCATCCATGGTAACATAGATATTTAAGCCTCATGAGAAATCCCAAATGAAGAGAGAAGATCAACCTGGATTTTGAATGCTATCAATATTTGAATCATGAAGTGCATCTAACTCACACAGTTTATAAGTACTTCTACTGATATATTTCTGTGTGATTAGTGAAATTGATTTGATAAACTGAATTTTAAGTAGAGAATAATCCACACAATATTACCAATGACCAAGATTTACACCATAATTAACTATTTACTTCTATAAAATGCCAAAGAGAACCCCAGTAATCTTGAAGTTGTGCACATGATATAACTTTCTAAAAATAATCAACACAAGTTTCGAATTTACTAGTCTAGGGTATAATGAAACTAAAATGCCCAAAGCCAAGGAAACAAACCTCAATTTTATCCATGGATCGGTTGATGTCTTGTTCATCAAATAACATATCTTCAACAGAAACCTTGCTCACTTTTACGTAATCCGACAGCAACAGCTTGTAGATGGCCTTTGTTGCATAGGTCATAAATACTCGGCCTCTGAATGTAGTCTGGGATATTCTATTTTAGATGTACTTTCACTGATAAATTGATAAAAATAACTTATAACATTTGATTGAAAAGGGCTTCATACCTTTTGTAAGAAGTAAGGGAGTGATGCAGCATGGTCCAAGTGAAAGCTGCAAAAAAAAAAAAAACCATCAACTTGTATCAAATCTGGTTGACACCAAATAATAAAATACAAACAAGGGACATATACCATTTCTTCGATAATCTACGTATCATTTCTAAAGAAATCATAAAAATACATCTCTCTCCCTTTCTTCACTCACTCCCAGAAAGATTAAAAAAGTCGCCAAGAATAAAGCATTGTTGTAATCACGTCAGTATGCTAACATTGAATGTAATTTCATGACTGAGAAAAAGGCACAAAACAGAGACCAACCGCATAGATGAAAACTGATGATGAAGAAATGAGAACCCACTTGCAAAAGAAAGATATCAGAAAGCAGCACATATATCATAGATATTTTACAGTGATCAAAAGAAATACCAGGACTTTGCACAATTAGGCATGTTAAGTTCTTAATGATTAAAACATAATAGAATGATTTTATAAAGTCCATCAGCATTGTCTACAACATCTTAGAAAACTAATCATATCATGACAACTTTCGGATAGCAGAAAACATAAATCAAATTCACAAATAATTGATAACTAATGAACTATTGATCATAAACTATATATCTGCTTCGCAGAAGTCTCTGAAGATTTATTCAGTCTTCTCTTTACAAATAAAAGGAACAGAGACTGGGCAAAATCTGTGCGCAAATATCCATTTCTCCAAATCGATAGTGACAGCGAATCATTTTATCCATAAAAAGTGGTGCTGTAATGATCCAAAAAAAACACTAAACCAAAAACAACTCCTTTTCAACAACTATCAACCACGGTTGACAAAAATTAATTTGCACTTGACCATGCAGCCACTAAATAGAATTGCCAACAAATAACACCCATCAATTCTGAATAAGCTACCACAATGAACTGAAAATTAAACTTACAACGTAACGAGTAAAACTTTAACAAGAGAATCAAAGAAGGAACATACTGAGTAATGAGAAGTACATCCACCGTGGAAGGGTCAATCTCGTCGAAGTAGGGCAAGGCAGCCATACCCGAATAACCAGGGTGTATTCCACAATCGAACTAAAATGAGCCAACGAAGAAAGTGAACATGCGTGGCCTTGGAAAAGAATACAAACAACGACCATGTAGCAATAAAGTTAATACCAGTATATTTTTCCCTTTATAGGACATGAAGACACAAGAACGACCCACTTCATTCCCAGCTCCAAGTGGGGTCACAATTAGACGTTCCTCCTCTCTATTGTTCAAAGATGAGTCTCGCCTCTTGAGGGAGGGTGGCTGGCCTGTTGAACCCATTCCCACACTGAAACGAAAGTGAACAGAAGAAAATTAGAGAAGATGAGCGAGGTCTATTGCGATATTGATATGAATAATGTACAAGCATAGATTAAACGCACAACAATTTCCAGCTAACCCTGGGAAAGATACTAACTAACTCGGGCATCCCCTAGTTAACCAAATAAAAGTGAAATAAAATAAAGCGTTTTCTTAATTACCTCTGTGAAACACCTCAATTGAATGATTGCAAAACTCAAGTCACGAGAATATGGAATACCTTCAGAATCGAAATTTATTTTCCAGTTGAACTTCGAGAGGTTTTTGGAGAGCTAATAGGAGAGATGGACCTGAAACCCTACTTTTAAAAACAAACGAGACGGAGCGTAGGAAGATTTGAAAGGAAAGGGGCAAGGGGAAAAAAAAAGCGACCACAGTGGGAGTCGAACCCACGACCTTCTGATCCGAAGTCAGACGCGCTAATCCACTGCGCTATGCGGTCCTACGAATGAGTAATGAATAAAACAACCATGATAATATTTTTCTAATGCATGTGTTTCCTAAGTATAGTTCACTGAAAATAAATGACAGAAGGAAAAATCAGAATTTTTCATTCCCTGCGGGCTTGATAGGCGAATCTTTCGGGAACCCCCAGTTCTGCCACCGGTCAATTTCCCAAAGCATAAGAAAAAATCGGTTCCCACCAATTTAATTGGTGAAACTTGATTTACAATCATCCTCACAAAAGTGTCAAAGAATAAGTTATTATCGGTTCTTCTCTTTATTTTTGGTTTCCTTTTCTTTTTATCTTTGTTTCCATTGACAATGTTTGACAGGCAAATCTTTCAAGAACCCAAATTCTGGCATTGATCAACTTCTGAATGCATAAGAAAATATCAGTTCCCACCAATTGGTGGGAACTGATTTTCAATCATCCTCAAAAAAATGGCAAAAATCAAGTTGGTTCTTCTCCTTGTTTCAATCTCAAGTTCCTTTTTTTCTTTATTGCCGATGCTTGCCTAGAGTAAATAGGCAAGTTGTTTGTAAATAAATGGCTTTAACCATACACAGGTGATAGGTAACTTATGATTATGTGAAAAATTTTGGTAAATCTCTTGTGACCATGAGCTACTCATAAGGTTAAATATGTAAAATTATTTGCCTTTGAATAGATGTAGGTGATGAATACCTTATGGTTAAGAGAAAAATTATTTAAATCTTTTGTAACCATATGTTGTCTCATTTGGTTCTTGCTTTGGAGGTGTGTAAATTGCATATACTTGCTTGGATGGCAAGGCTCAACTGATGATGATTGGGTTCTAAGAGATTCCATAAGGAAAAAACATGGTCAATATTTGTTTGTAGTCCAAAAGAACCCACCACGTTTGAGATAGTTAAATGTAGTTTTTGTATAAGCAATCCATATATGATTGCAATGACAATCCACAATATTTTGCAATTGTTATATACATTTAGGAACAATATATATATATATATATTATTGTCAATTGCCTTACAAATTTGGATTTCGTTGATTGCTTTGTCACATTAGCTAAAAACATGGAGAAATAGAGTGTTTTTTTAAGACTTTAACTAGATGTAGTTGATGAGTAATTTATAATTAAGAGGAAATTTATTTAAATTATAGGTAATTATGAGGCAATGATCATATACACATCGTTAAACATGTAAAATTATTGAGAGAGTAAGTAGCTCTGATTATATGTATGTTATGAGCAACTCATGGTTAAAATCAAAATTTATTTAAATAATAAGTAACCATGAGGTATATATAATGTACATATGGTTAAACACGTCAAATTATTTAGAAGGTAAGTGGCTTTAACAAGATGCATGTTATCGACAACTCTTGGTTAAGAAAAAACTTATTTAAATTATAAGTAACCATGAGGTACCTATTATATGTGTTTGATTAAACATGTAAAATTATTTAAAGATTAAGTGGCTTTAAGTAGGTCCACGTCACGAGCGGCTCATAGTTAAAAAGAAAATTTATTGAAATTACAAGTAACTATAAGGTACCCATCATATGCATTTGATTAAACATATAAAATTATTTAGAGACTAAGTGACCCGTTGACTATATGCACACCATAAATAGCTTATCATTAAAAGGAAATTTATTTAAATATCATCGTATATATATCTTTTAAAAATTATTTTTTAATATAATATTTATGCTTTTTATGAAAAGTAATATTGTCATTCTCAATTTGGCAAAAAAAAATATTGTCATTCTCAGATTTTTTTTAAAACCTATCTTATCATCATTTTAACCCAATTAAACATAAATTTCCTACAAATTACTTTCCATTTCAGTACATACCAATTTGCAAGAAAAATATTCACATACTCTTTATGTCTATTCATTTCCATTACAACTAAGGGTGGAAACAGGCCAGGCTAAGTCGGGCTCCATCTCAAATAGGCTAGGCCTGTTTGGTGTGGAACTAGCCTGGCCTGGCTTGGCCTGTGACCTGTATACAAGCAGTTTTTTGGACATGTGCCTAGGCATGTGACCTATATATAAAAGCTTGTTTTTATGCTAACAGACCAAAGGCCGAAAACAGGCTTAAAAAAAATTATAAAATCATCCAAAATACATAAAAAATGTTAAAATCTAATTAATCAACAAGGTACAACCTAATAATACAACAATTTAGGAAACATGAAATGTCTATCATTACAACAATTGTTCAACACTAACAAAATAAATCATAACCACTAACCATAAAACATCAAATCTTCAATATGATTTCTTCTTGTTCGAACACCTAGTAAAAAATAAATCAAATGTATATTAGTAGATCATAACACAATTTAACAAGTAATATCTATAACATATGGTATCATTTTAATATTTTATCAATGCAAAAATAGTACCTTTGGTTTTTTCTTCAAATCATACTTATTGTGAAGCCAATCCCTACCACAAATAAGTGATTCAATTGATTCTTCGTTCAATTTAGAACGATACTCATTAATAACTCTACCTCCAGTATTAAATGTGGACTTTGATGGCACAATTGAAATAGGAATAGTTAATATGTCAATAGCCATCTTAGATAAAATCTTATACTTCAAATTATTAGTTTTCCACCATTCTAGGACTCTGAAGGAGTTAGGATTGCCATCATGCATGTGAACACCCTCCTCAAGGTAAACTTCCAATTCTGATTTCATTGGGGGAATTGCTTGCTTTTCAAGAACAATGCTCATGATTTGGTCAAATCCAGTAACAATAGAAGAACCAGGAGCATTGGCAGAAGAGTTGTTACCGGCATTATCAACTTCATCACTAGCAGTTGTCTCTCCATTATACATGCCAACATAGTCATCATACATTGATTCTAAAACACTAAGCACTTTTGCTACATTATCAAAAGCCACATTATCAGGCTTATGAAGCAAAGGAAAGCAATAATTAATAACATGTGCTTTGCATCTAGGATCAAGAACAATTGCAATAGCTATTAGCAAATTGCATTCACCCCAATATTTGTCAAACTTCTCTTTCATTGAGGTTGCCATTTCTCTTATGAAAAAATCACTATCTTATGTGGTATTATCAATTGTTTCACTCTCCAAACTTCAGGAAGGTACAAATTTGCAGTAGGGTACTCACTTCTTGATATGACATTGGTGGCTAGATCGAACACCTCTAAAAGTTTACAAATCTTCTCAAACTTATTCCAATCCTCTTCTGATGATGCATATCTATAGTGTGGTTCTCTTTACATATAAGTGGGAAAGACAAACTTGAACTTTAAAGCTGTAGATAACATCTTATAAGTAGAGTTCCACCTTATTAGGCAGTCAATAATAAGCTTCTTTTCCTTCAAACGTTTCTACTCAACAATATCACAAAATCCTTTCATTCTTAAATAATTATAGTTGATATATTTCGCACTCTCACGGAT